>JWZX01002367.1:0-27029 GCA_001275005.1 Chrysochromulina tobinii | reverse complement strand
TGTTTTGAGCGCCAGGAGCAGGGTGCGACGCGGCCATGTTATCCGAAAGAGACATTAATCAAGGGGGACGAGGGTTCGTCCCCTGACGTGAACGCAAGAATCCGGACGACGCGCGTGTTTAACCGAGCCGGCAGCCGCGCGGATGGATAACCAACCGATTTACCGTTTAGTACGACCGTTTTAAAATCGCGCGGCCAGCGGCGGGGTGCCGGTCACCATACTGCGTCCACATACGATAGATGGTAGATCATGGTTGTTCTGCACGAAAACCCCCTCGGGGGGGACCATCGTCGATCGTGGCCGGGCTGTAGTCGTCATCGATCCGACCCCACCACGAGGCGAGACGACGGCAGGATGCGCGCCCGCAGCCGGACCGTGGTTCAAGTCCCCCCCCAATCCCCCCGGCGAACTCCCATCTCGATGGTACCACCGCGGGCAAGCCACAGCGGACAACGGTCAGCCCCACAGGCGCCCCCATAATGCACTTTCAGCCATGCTCCTTCTGCAGATCCCTGCGCGCGCTCCGATGCTGTGCATACGACTAGTCGTCAGGCTCTTCCGCGTTCTCTTGGTGTGTGTGCCTGTTCTTCCAGCCGTCCTCTGCCGCCTTCTGGGCCGCCAGCGCGCGCGCTTTGGCCTTCTCCAGCTCCTCGGCCAGTTTCTCGCCCGCGACGAACGCCTGGAGTTTCGTCGGGTTGGCGAGGAAGGTCCACGCCGTCTCATAGGTAGGATGGAATTCGGGCTGGTAAGAGATATCCGCCGCGCCAGTGAGCTTCGAGAAGACCGGCTCGGCCGTCTCCCACTCCGCGTCGCTGATCGGCTGGTCGAGTCGCTCGGCCATCCCGAGCATTCGGAACATGAGGGCAGTCGGAGTCCAGCGAAGCAGTCTTGTCAGCCGCGTGTCCTTGATGCCTCGCTGGAAGTCATGAATCACTTGCCCATTGAGGACGCGTACATTCTCGCGCGTGACGCCCACCAGCATCTTGCTGAACGGAGGGTCGACGACTGCATGCGCGCCGTCGCCTTCGTCTGCCTTGTCCTCGGAGGTCGTTTGGGGCGTGACGCGTGACTTGTTCCTGCGACAGGACACGCCGCCAGCGGGCCAGCAGCAGCAGCATGTGGCGCACGCGCACATGAGCACCAAGACGAGCAGAAGCAGCAGAAACAGCACGAAGAGTGCAATCGTCGGCAGAGAGTTGACGTGGTTGGGGACGTCGTAGATTGAGGTCAACCAGTATTTGAGCACCGGAAGCTCGAGCACCCCAGCGTCGGTGTTCATCTGTTTCGGCTCGTCCATGGCCTCCCAGAGCGTCTGGTTGTCGAAGGGACGCGACCATGTACCTGCTCGCACCCGCCACGTAGGCAGCTCCGCAAAGCCCCAGAACGTGAAGCCCACATGGAGCACCACGGTCCACGGCATCCACCAGAGCGTGGCCTCGATCAGCTGGTACGAGTAGGGTGGCGGCGTCGTGTGCAGGTAGAGCAGCGCGAAGCGCTCGCACAGCCACGAGCCGATGAAAAAGGCGGCTCCGGTGAGGTAGAGGATGGGGAGCACGCCAGCATACGCAATCACGACGAAGAAATGCGCGTACGCCTTGCCAAGGAACGTAGGCAGGTCAAATTTAGGACCAGAATACAGCTTCTCCATGTCAGCGCGGTGGCGCTTGCCGTTCGCCGAGAAGCGCATCTTGCAGTTAAACATGATGTACGGCACCCAGGGGGCCGTGAGGGCGGTGATCGCCTGAACGATCATTGCGGAGACGAGCAAGGTGCCCACGTCGAGATGCCACAGCCATGACATCGTGAGGTGCGGCCCACGCATGATGAGGCCCTTGGCACCAATGCCGCAGCAGAAGAGCTTCGGGCACAGGCAGTTGGGCTCATAGAAGCGGTAGAACTCGGGCGGCGGCGCCGCCATCAGCAGGAGGGTGACGAAACCCGTGTTGAACGCCTGCGCGAGGAAGATGGTCACCGCTTTGTTCTGATGCATGCCAGAGAGGGTCGGGTAGCGCTCAAATTCACCGAGGCTGCTGACGATAATCACAATTGACGTGTTCACCACCACGAGGATGATCGAGGCGAGGAGAGGGAAGAGGCTGTCCACAATGATCTCCTTCGTCTCGGGGTCCAAATCGCTGAACAGTGCGTCTGGGTCCATCTTGGCCGCGTTGACCCCGATGATGACGCCGAAGCTGACGAGAAGGAAGGCGACGAGCAATGCAGTCGCGATCAGGCGGCGACAGAAGGTGGTGAACGCCTTGAAGTCGAGGCGCAGCAGCCGATACGGCAAGTTCTCGTGCAGCAGATCGCGCGGCTGCGGCGGGGCGAATGCGCGAAGCCGCCATCCTTTGTCACAACAGCCACTTGGCGTCGTGCTGCGGAAGCGCCTCGCCTTCGGCTGCGCGATGTAGCCCCAGCCTCCTGGGTACAGCTTGAGCGCGGCGTTGCGTGCGGGCTGCTCTTCAAAGGTGACAAAGGCGCCGCGAACGTTCGTGATGGACGTGCTGGCGGTGATGCCCATACGCGTCTTCAGCAGTCGTGAAGAGAGGCTCTCGACATACGTCTTGAGCTCTCCGATCACCTGCGTTTGCGGCCACCCGTCAGGCCGTTCCTTGCGGAAGGCATATTCGATGCGCAACTTGCGCTCATTGATGGCGTACTCGCGCTCGAGGGGAGTCTGCTGGACCGCATTGCGCAGCACGCTTGCGCAGTCCGTGATGAGAGCCACGTCCCATACGGCGCACTCCTCGCGGCTCTTGCCGGTCGCCGCGGCGACGACAGTCTCGAGGTGCTCCTTGATCTCTTCCTTGGTCGCGTCTGGAGGCATGCCGTGAAGCTGGATCGCATACTCCGAAGTGAACACATTGTTCGCCTCGTTGACGTCGTTGATCGCTTTCACACGGGTTCGGAAGCGCCGGACGCCCAGAAACAGCAGCACCGAGAAGAGCGCTTCAAGCAACCCAGCTACCGTGTTCATCGTCTTGCACCCGTCGTCGCGGCATTCCGAGCGAGCGGCGATTGACAATTGGAGCAACGCGGTTGGGTAGGTATCCAATGCAACCGCCGAGAAGACTTCATGTGCGCGCGCGGCGGAGAAGGCGTACGATGGTACTGAGAGGAGCGCGCCCAAGAGGCAGTAGCCCGAGCAAAACTTGAGGAAGTCGAGGTACAAGGTCGGAACGAGGCCCACGGCATCGAGCACGTCGTTGGCAGGCGCGAGGAATTTCAGCTTTTCCACGGCGCCGTCGGCGCGCTTCTTGCGCGGGTGCGCGGTGTTTGCGTGCTCCTCGGCTCTCTCTTTGGCCCACTTGAGCCACTCGTTGAGCTCACTGCGGGTCTCTACCCCCGGTTCGGCGGCCTCGGCAGCATGTTTGGTAGCGGCCTCGGCTGCAATATCGGCTGCGGCTGCATTGCGGAGCACGAGCATTTCGTCGTGCCGCAGTGCGCATTTTCCAATCTTGTTGAGCATCTCGCTCATGGCGTTCTGATCAGGAGGTGCTTTGTCAGTGCCATCCTCCTTCTTGAGCTCCACTTCAGCCATTTGCGAGGTCGGAGGGAGAGGCTCCTCGAGGTGCGGCGGCGTCCCTAACGAGGGGCGGCGCGGGGTCTCTCGAGACCGCGGGACTCGCTGGCTTGAGGTCGCGTTGGACCTTCGTGGCTGACGCCAACTGTCCGACAAGTTACTGTACCGGTCACCACCTTTTGGCGAAGTTTGCGCCGATTCACGAACGTGCCGCTTCCACATGCACTTCCGTAGTTTCCGAACTGCCAGCAGGAACTGTTGTCGAGTCCAAATTGCGCCAACGGCGCGCGCTGGAACCCATCTGTTTCCATTGGCGAGGTACAGTATTCATTCGCACAAACTTCCCGCCTCGATAAGCAACTGCATATTTACGAATGCCCGCCCGTGGGGTTCGCGAGGTTCGTCGTCACCAAGTCGCCTCATTATTGCTGCTTACCTTGGTCTTACCATCGATTGCATCGACAGCAACGAGAACTTGTGTCAACACGCTAAAAATGCGCACCATAGTCCGGTTTGCTCGCTGCAAAGGTATCGTGCGACGACGGCTTTGATGGAGCAAGTGCAACGCCAGCATTAAAGCGTTGAAGCATTGAATTCCACTGTGGCTTGCGGTACGCGCGGGGGCATATCTGTGCGCTTTTGTTTGCGATGTTTACCCACGAGCCACGAGCCCACGACCCGGCAGTTTGTGGCTGGCGAAGCGGGAGTGGCGACGCGCAGAGGTCTCAACGGAATGTTCGCAGACGCTTCCGTGTTCGTGGATGATCTCCGTCGGCGCTCAAATAATTATTTATAATTTATTATAACACGATCATTTGTTCCCGGTTCAAAAACTCCGGGGGGATGACAGTCCCGGTAAAAAGACTCCGGGGGGAGACTCCGTCAGAGTCCGATCGATTCTTTTCCTAGAGAATGCATCGCACCTCATCGTCGTGAATGAACGTGTTGGTGTGTATTGTGATTGAGTGCTGTTTACGTGTTGGTGTGAATTCTGATGCATGAATGACGCATGAACCTCTGTGTCTGGGCTTGTACGCGTTCCACCTCGGGAGCATGATAATGAAGCGAGTGTAAACGTGTACGAGGTGTTGCATGTACGTTAGTTTGGTTACTGATCAGTTACGATGAAAAAAACCGGATACATTGTACTGTGAAGTGCCAGTTGCGAGCACCCGGCTTGCAGGGTGCGCCGGTGATCCTGCCTGCACCTTGCGGTGCACTAGATCCACCAGCAGGAAAGCCGACGCTCACTCTACTTACATTTTGAGAAAATGTCTGGTCGGCCGTCGACGGCGCCGCCCTCCCTGGCTATTATGGGACACGGCGGCTTGAAGAGGACGGGCATGACGGGCGCAGCAAAGGCCGGGAAGCTATTTGTGGTCGCCGTTGATGGGAGCCGCTTGGGCTACCGGGCGGTGAAGCTTGCAGCGTGGAACTGCAACTTCAACCACCGCGACAAAATCAAGTGCGTGAGCGTGGCGCGAGGCATTTCGGCGATGGAAGCCATGAGCCTCGTAAAGGACGGCGAGGCCCTGCTGAGAGAATGCGGCGTGCCGGCGATAAGCATCGTACCTGGGGAGGTGTTCCACGCCGACAAGAATCAACAACTAGCGGAGGTGCTGTGCCGTGCCGCGTCGGGCGGGCACCTGGTGATGGGCGCAGGCGGCAAACGGCTGCAAGAGGAGGCTGAGAAGCGCAAGGGCGCTGCCTCGGCCGCGCTCGGCTCAGCTGCCCTGGATTGCATGAGCCTGTGCCATGCGCCTGTGCTCCTCGCGAAGCCCAAAGGAATTCCGGCGCTGGACGACCTGAAGTTCCTGCAGAAGCGGAACGCGGGTGCCGGTACGCTCATCGCCATCGCCGTCGACTCGAGTGCCATCTCCCAAAAGTGCTTCGACATGGCCGTCCGAATGGTGAAGCGAGGCGACAAGGTCAAGGTGATCAACGTGGTGAACACCGACAGAGCGGCAGAGCGGCCGGATGCAGTGAATTCGATGCTAGGCGACTCGGCGGTGCACATTTACTACACGCAGGAGTGCTCCAAGGCGACCGCGTCAAGCGGCTGCTCCTTTGAGTTTGTTCAGGTGCCCAATGCTCTCCTGCCAACGGACCGCATGGACCGATGCCCGCGCCCCTCTTGACCCTTGCTTGCCACTGACTGTGGCCACTGGCTGGTCTGGTTGGGATGTGGGCAGATCAAACTCAAGGGCAATAACGTCGCCACGACTATCGTCGAGTACACCGAGGAGATTCTTGTGGACTTGCTCATCATGGGGTCAGTCACTCTGGCGGGTCTCACTCAGAATCAGGCGAAGCAAACGCTCGGCTCCGTCTCAGCCAACGTCGCCAAGAAGACGAGCGCGCACGTACTCATCGCCAAGCATTTTGCTGATCTAGCGTCGTTGAAGGAGGAGCTACAGCCACTCGGGGATCGCCCTTCAACGGCTCCAGTCAAGAAGGAGTAGCTCAAGGGCGTGAATGGAACACGATCGTCTCGCACAGGCTGGCAAATCACTTGTGGGTTGCGACGAGTTGGCACGCTGGGTGTACGTGCGAATGCAAGCCTGTGCTTGACAAATCATGTGTATGGCGCGGCCTCTGAGGGCTTTATGGCGCCAAGAGTCGCGCTAGAACCGTGCACGGGCAAGTGGCGCAACACTGATTGCCCCCGGCAACTCGGGCAACGGCGAGCTGATGTTTGGAGATGGCGCGACCGTCCTTGGGCTGGTAACCAAGTGATCGCCCCCAAAACGCGGATTAACCGATTCCGAACGTAACACAGCCGAGCGCGGGAGGCCGGGAGCATCTCTACACGTACACGCACAAACGAAAGCGCGGGGTTCGGAGTCAGTTTTTCAGTTAGGTGATAGGTCGGCGTGCCGTGCGCGTGCGATAGGAATCCGTGGCCGTTTGTGGCTGAGTGCAAGGTACATAACGTTACATTAACGCGTGAGACGGTGCGTGCTTGCAAGCTCACTAGTCTGACCTACTGGGAAGCAGTGAGTGGCCTCCTGCGCCGACCGCCGTATGCGCCACTCGCACTCCGACACACACCGGTCAGAGTACACACCGCGGGCCCCGCGGAAGAGCAAGAGGCGTCGAGGCTCGAGCCGAGCGCGCTCAGCCAGCGGCCTGCGGATCATTGTGTATCATCCACGCACGGACTCGCTGCTGCACTACGCACCTGAGTACCATTCGAGATCATTATTCCAAGCCTCCGTGCATGTCCGTGGTTGCTTCTCGCTCAGTAGTAGGGCTGTGGCGGCGCGATGGACGCGCGGAGCACGGCGAGCTGCGCCTTGGCCTGCTTCATGTCGTCGCGCATGCACTCGATGGCGAAGTTGAAGGACTCCTCCATACGACTCACTGTGTTCTCGAGCTTCGTCAATACGTCAAGCATGCCCTCGGGCGGTGGCGCGGCGGCGGCGGCGGGAGGATAGAAGGGCGCAGCGGGCATCGGCTGAGCATGGGCCATCGACTGGTGTGGCGGCATCGGTGGCATCTGGTGTGGCGCCATCTGCATCACCTCGGCACCGCCCACCCGCATCGGCGCCGGCGCGGGCATCTCGTAGTGCTCCTGCGTGACGGGACCGCGTGCGCCGGCGCCGATGATCATCAGGTCGGCACATTTCTCCTTCATGTACTTGACCAGGTGGAACTTCTTATCGCCGAGAAGGCGCACCTTCATCAGCAAGTCCTCGATGTCGCCGTGGCCCTTGCTCTGCAGCCACGAGACGAGTCCGTGGTACTCGCCGCCGCTCATCTTGATGTGGTCGCGCCCGCCCACGAAGCTCGCGAAGACGACGCTCATGTCCGCCACCGGAGCCGCCTGTGCCCCTGGCGCGGGCGCGGGCGCCGTCGATGGACGCGCCGTCAGCGCGCCACTCGGCATCGCCGCCGAGGCGCGTGGCGAGGAGCCGAAGATATCGGCCATCTGCGAGCCGTTGAGGGCGGGCCGCGACGTGGCCGGGCGCGCCGCCGCTACAGCGGCCGGCTCGTCCATCGCCAACGCCGTGGACAGGTTTAAGCGCGGCATGGTAGGTGCGGCCGCATGGAGTGGAGTGGAAGGAGCCGTCATGAGCGCCTGCGCCGACGACGGCGGCCCGTGGTGCTCCGCGATCCAGTCAGCGAGGCGCAGCTTCTTGTCCTTCTGACGGCTGATCTTCATCAGATCCGCCTCGAGCGCCTCGCCCTTGGGGCCGTGCTGACGCTTAAGGAATCCGAGAACGGCATAAAACTCGGCACCAGACATATCTGCCGGGCTCGCGCCGGTGGCCATGTACTTGCACAGGACCTGCGAGCCGTCCAGCTCGAGGGCCGGCGCTCTCACCTCGGCCAGCGGAGAAGCATTCGAGCGCTGGAACTGGGCGTTGAACTTTTCGAGCGCAGCTCCACTCATCTCCGGCATTGTCGCAGGCTATGACCAGCGGGTGGCGCTCTCCGCACCATCATTGCGCACCCGTCGCCGCGAAGCGTCGGGCAACCGACGCGAGTCGGGAATTATGATCGATGAAGCTGACGACGTCGAAGTCGTGCATGTCCGCGTGCAACCGCACAAGGTGGTGCGCTGCGTCGAGCAGCCGTACGCCACCTACCTCATCTCCGTCACCGGCGAGAGCGGCCTCGAGTGGGAGACGGAGCGTCGGTGGAATGATCTGAGAGTGCTTGAGGAGTCGCTGCAGCGCTCCGACGGCGAGACGCTGCGCACGCACGCCGGTTCGCTGCCGCACTTCGACGCGCATGGCAACCTCCTCGTGAGCCTGTTCGTCAACAAGTTTGATCCGTCCTTCTTGAAGGAGCGCGCGGAGCAGATGCAGGCGCTCCTCAATGGGTGGGCGCGTGTTCTCAAGGTGCGGCTCGACGCGCCCGCGACCGGACCGGCGGATATGCTCGAGTTCCTCTCTGCGGGCCGCCCGGGCGAGGCATCCACGCCGCGTACGCCGGCCACGCTGCCGCCGCTGAAGGGGTTCTATGACGGCGACTCCAGCAGCGGCAACAAGCCGAAAGCCAAGGTTGGGAGCTCGTCGCCACAGCCGGTCCGAGTGCTCTTCGACGCGCTCGATGAGGAGGCGACCGAGGTCGCCACGGGACAGGTGAGCGCCGAGCAAGTACTTGCCGCCTCGGCAGTCTCGTCGGCGGCCATCATCGCCGCCCTCGCCGACGCAGAGGCGGCGATGGAGGCGGAGGCGAAGGGGGCGGAGGCGATGGAGGCGGAGGCGAAGGAGGCGGAGGCGAAGGAGGAGGCGAGAGCGGCGGCAGCGGCGGAAGCGAAGGCGGCGGCGGCGGCAGATGGCTCGTACATTGCCGCCGAGACCTTCGAGGGCGCTCGGGAAGGATATGTCTTCACGACGCGCGACCATGGGACAGGCTACTACCGCAACTTGCGCGAGGTGGAGCCGGAGACGTCCAAGATCTCCTCCGAGATCTCACGGGACGTGGAGCCGGAGACGTCCGAGATGCACGCGACCCCGAGCGAGGAAGTGGTGATGATGGCCACTCCGGATGCGAAAGCGAAATCGGCGGAGTTGCAGGAGGCGGAGGAGGCGAAGGAAGCGGAGGAGGCGAAGGAGGCGGAGGAGGCGGAGGCGGCGAAAGAGGCGGCAGCGGTGAAGGAGGTTGAGGAGGAGGAAAGGCAAGAGGAGGCACGTGCGGCGGTCTACCAGCAGCCCCAGCTGCTTCAGCCGGCCGAGGCGGCGCCCACGAGCAAAGCTCAAGTGAAGCTCAAGTCACTTGAGGCTGAACTTCAGGCGGAGCTGTCGAGAGTCGGGAGCCCACACGAAGAGCCTCGGAGCGCCCGCATCCCACGCCAACAGCCAGGGGTCGGCTACTACGCCTTTCGTAATTTTCTAGTGTTCCTCTTCGTCTTCCTGCTGCCTTCACTCGTCGCCTTCATCAAGCAGAAGCTCATCAGCCGCACGGATGGGAGGGTTGTCGAGGCCGACTTCCCCGCTGTCGATTTGCTCAACCTCAAGTTTTGACTTGTCAATGATAGAGCAGCCAGCGCGGCCGATGGCGATGCGGGCTCGTAGCTCATACAAACAAATTAGTAGAGGGTGTGTCCGGCGCGGAATCATCTGCTGCAGAGAGCGGAATCTAGCGCGAGCGCTCGGCTCCTCCTGCAATTGAGGTGGCACGAGAGGCGCCTGGGCCGAGGCGCGTGCTGGGCGCGGGAGACGAGAGTTGAGTAGAGCGAGCCATGGCATCTTTTGGCATCAGATCAAAGCGGCCGTGCAAGCAAGCAGTTGCTAGTACACGTAACACGACACGACATCGTACGGATCGCGTCAACATCCGATGACGCGATGATCGCGTGTCCTCGACGCGAAACCGATGTAGGATGTACCGGAACCGACTAACCGTTGGGCCGCTCCCGGCTGCAGCTCAGTGAGTCATTCAGTCATACGGTCTTACCGTCCGGGTACATCAAGTCAGGCGCGGGGCCCGGGTAACTCGGCCCACGGGGCCGCCCGCGCGGCCAGCTACCGTGTACCGAGCTCGGAGCTAGTAGCCAAACTTTGTAGGAACCCCTAGTGTTGAGTGTATAATCTGAGAACCCACTTGGGAGTTAAAAACTGAGCTTATAGAGGGTACTTAATAGAGCGGGACCGCCGCGAAAGCGCGATGGCGTACTATTCGAATCGCCGTCGCGCGTAAAACGAAGGGCCGCAAACTAGTACCGTATAGTGGTAGAGCTGGCGCGGAAGCCGGCCGCAAACCCTCGTGTTAATTGATTCTTGTTCGTTATTTCGCGAACGATCGCGCCGCCGGTTCAGGTTGCGTTCGCCTTTATTTATGCCGGTTATAACTTAAAATTTTACGGACGGCGTGGCGGCAGGTCACATTACCCGGCATGCCGCAACACAGAGTACGCTCTGGCCCCTGAGCGCTCTCCGCCCTGCCCAGTTGACACTCGAAACTACCCAACACTGTGCATGCCCCAATGATTATGACTCGATGGTGCCGCTCATGCCTCGCCAGCACATGCCGCGCGGCCGCGACCCCGCGCGCGTGGCGAGTGCACATTAGAACAGAGAGTGCACGCCTCCGCGGCACTCAAACGGGGCATCAACTATCCGCACTTCTTCCACCACGCCCGCATGCTATGGGGGTTGCATCATGATATGGACATGAGATCCTGCGGGCATGGGTCCCACCGCCTGGGTGCAGCGGCTTGCAATGCACCGACTGATCCGACGCTCACAAATATGCGCGGGTCGCGCCCCAAAATCATCGGCCAGCGCTCTTCCTGCGCAGCTCGATGTTCTCGCGGCTGCGCTGGATCCACTGCTCGAGGCTTTTAAGCACCGGTGCCAGCAGAGCGAGCGTCGCGACGCGCAGGGAAAGCAGCGACGCCGCGACGCCTGAGGTCTCGGCCCACGCGCGCGCCTTGTCCCACGCCGCAGCCACCATTGTGATGAGTGCGCGCCGCGCCTCCGCAATAGTAGGCTGCGCCGAGAGGGCCTTCATCTCGCTCGCAGTGGCTCGGGCTATCCTCTGGGCAGTGGTCGTCACATTCTGCGCGAGCTCGGGCACCCGGTTGCGCGCCGCTATCTGGTGGGCCTGCCACCCAATCTCCCTAGCCCACAGACCTGTTGAGCCGCCAGCGTTGACAAGCGCGGCGCCCGCGGTGTAGCCGCAGAGGGCGCCCATGACAGCCGAACCGGCGAAGCGCGGGCCAATGAGCCATCCAAACACGCCCATGATGATCTGCAGCGACCGCGTCTCCTCCTCAGAAGGTCCATCCGCACGCTTCAGGTTGCTGAACTTGTCGGCGGAGAGACGGATGGGACCGCCGCGTGGCGCAAGCTGAGCTGGCATCAACAACAGAGGGTGCGAGGCCGAGCGCGAGTGGTGTCGAGGCGTAAGACCCACTTTGTAACCGGCCGTACCACCAGCAAGCACGACGAGAATCGTGAGGAGCAGCAGGTCGCCCATTGGACGTGAAAACGTTACCGTACACGGCATTACCGAAACTGTTTCATTCTGCTCGGATCGTACATGCAGTGGTTATGTAGGGTTGCTCGTGGTGTCGACTCTCTGTGCGTGCAGCGATGAAAAGTTCCTTCTCGGAAACCCATCAGAATTTCGAGCACTTCCCGAAAAATGGCCGCGGACTGCCGATCTGGCGACGGCCCTGATGTTCGACTGGTTTGCGCCGCCACCTCTGGAGGAGCACGCCACTGGCGCCCCGCCGGTTGATCATGAGGAGACCGCCCGGCCGACGATGAGCGGCTCGATTTCGAGCCATTCCAGACCGAGCGATGGCCCAAGTGCTGAATCACTTGCTGCTGTGGCTCGCATCATGGCGGCCACAAATCCGAGGGTGGTGCTGCGGCTGCCGGCCGATCAAACACCACCACCGGCTATGATCAAGCGGGCGTACAAGGCAGCGTGCCTCGAGGTTCACCCTGATCGCTGCCGAGTCCCTGGTGCAGAGGACGCCTTCAAGCGTGTCGGAGCTGCGTTTGACGCCCTCGTCAAAGGTGGGCCTTGGGAGAGTGCGACGATCGCTAAGCAGGCGCCTGGCCGTAGTCACCGAGGCTATGGAAAGGGTCGCCATGGTAAGGGCAGCGCACCGAAGTACTGGGATGCACCGAAGGCAGCCCCTCGAGGCCAGAAGCCAGCGAACCTGTACGGCCACGAGCCGGAGAAGCCGACTTTCCGCAAGGGTGTGCCGCACCTTCCCAAGAAGGCTGGGCCACCGCCACGCCCATCGCCCGCCATACCGCCTCAGCCACCGCCGCGCCCAACGTCGGCCGTGTCAGCTCAGCCAAAGTTGGATGCTTATGTCGACCCTATGGAGGTGTAACCACACCATATCTTCCGTCACTCCTCAGATCCATTTCTGACGAGGATCCAAGAGCTCGAGCGTACCCGTGGAGGGTCGCTCCGCAGCCAGAAATACTGGCATGGTACTGCGCCGATCCGTATTGACGAGGCCAGACACATCGCATGCGATGGGGCACGCGCCCCTGCCTTGCCACACGTGACATCGCTTCAAATCCGCGTACCGCGAACCGGGACGAGCGCCAATGCGGGACGCCCCCCCCGCCGCCCGCCCAGTCCGACCCGTGGGGTTCGGCTCGGTTACAGGCCATCAGTAGAGCTCATTATAGATTACAATAGAGGATGCGGCCATGCGCGCGGTGGGTCGGTTCAATTAAATAGTTGTGATTCCGTTCGGGGCAACCTCTTAGTCAATGAAAATCAAGTTGCTTATTTGGGACAAGTCGTACAGTCGAGTCGTCTTTCACCTCGCTTGCGCGCGATCCACGATCAAGTCGACACTGTGCAGCCACGGCGCCTTCACACTGTTCCAGGTCTTGCGTGCCGAATGCCACAAAAAGCATATCAGTCCGTCGCATCGTGAGGGCTTGCCGCGGGGGAGGAGGAAAATTCCTGAAGGAGGTCGCCGCACGCTTTCATGACCTGACCCAGCCTCGAGAGATCGAAAGCAATAGAGTTGACGGCGGAGACGACGGCGCCTATCTGCTTTGTCCGAGTCAGGTTCCTGCCCTCGCTTTCGAAGCGCAACACGGCGGCTTGCACCTTGACGTCTGAGATGACGCCGCCGCCAGCCACGAGCTTGATCCGCACGTACTCAATCTCGCCGTCGTCCAGCTTCGCGTCCTCGAGAAGCGCTTTGCAGCTCACAAACTTGGGCCATAGCAACCGGACCATCGCATGATGCGCCGGCAGGTTCGCCTCCGTGATGACAGCCGGAACGGGAGAGGCAGGGGGCTGCGCACCGGTCTCAGGTCGAGCTACCTCCACGCCAGCCTGTTCCTCTGGTTTAGGCCCGTGGAGCCGATCTTGCCGTGCAAGCGCCGCTGTTAAGCAAGAGAAGGCGTTGCTGGCCGGCAGCGAAATGGCGCTCACCCGGAGCACGTCGAAGGCCGCGAGGGCAGGTAGACCAACAAGGATCGCAGGCTCCAGGTTCACGACCGCCGAGCTGTCGGTCCATTTGCGCTCGAGGCTCTCGTAAAGCGCAGCGCGCAGCGCAGAGGAGAAGGAGCGGACGAGGGACGTGACGGTGTAACGGCCGTCGGCAGTGGTGTCGGCTGCGTCGTTTGGGGCTTCGTTCGGGTCACCGACCGACCCAATGCTGGCATCCTGCGGCCTGGGCGGCAGCGCAGGGAAGTAGCTGGATCCGCTCTTCCAGCAACGGTCGTCGTCGCACAGGGACTCTCGCAGCTTGTCATTGAGCCAGACGTCCAGTTCGCGCACGCAGCGCATCGGCTCGAAAAAGCCAGAAGTGACGGAGTCGGTCTCCAGGGCGTGTCTCGCAGCGATGATGCCCATAGCCACACCGTACAGGCCACAGAATGCGACGAAAAGGGGCGCGCCCAGGCCGTTAATCACGAGAAAGCCGATCCAAAAGAAAGGCCAATAGTGGCATTGTCCTAAATTTGGGTGACTCTTGAGGTACTCCTTGTTGACGGCGAGGATGCCCGGGATGAGCCTGAGTAGTGCGACAAGCAGAGCGAAGATGGTGCCGTAGGCTGAGCCCCACGCCAAGAGCGCCACGCCCGATGAACACCTTCGAGAGCGGAATATCGTACACCTCCCCTTGCCAGCCGCGGGGGATGTAGACGAGGTCGTCGGCTGCAAGGAAGACGTCCCTCGACTGGAGCTTCCAGTAACTTTTGATGGCGTTTGGGATGACGTCAAGGTAGAGGTTGCCTACGCCGCCGACCCAGAGGTTCACATTGTCGTCGAAGACGCCGACCATCATCGACCCGATGCAGAAGAGGAAGGCGGCGACGAAAATGATGATGGGCAAAACAACAAGGTACGCCACAACGAGGGCAGGGACGAAGAGCAGCGCGGAGAGGAGGCGAAGGTTCGGACCGATCCCCACGTTTGTGAAGAGCACCTTGTACACGAGGTACAAGATGTGAGGCATGCAGATGTAGGAGATGCCGGTGAAGCTGACGCCCAGCATTAGGACTGCGGGTGAGCCGAAGACCAAGCCCTTGATGAGGCCGACGACGGGGAGACAGCCGCAGCAACAAAGCACCCAGCAGGGATTATTGGGGTATACTCGCCTACTGCTGTGCTGCCCATCTTGCTCTTGGTCCTCATCTCGAATTTGCGTTATAAGGGGTTCCGCTCGTGTGCCAACTTCTGGGTCCGTTTGTGTGCCGCCGTTAACCTCCTTCAACATCGAAGGCCGACTCGTTCGGATCGAATCGTCAGCCTTAGTTGCTAGGAGTGGTTCGCAGTCTCCTTGCGACTGCGAACCACTGGAAACCGAGCGTTGAGGAAGAATTAGTGACAGCAGACGGCGTCCGAAGGAGCACGAATGTGGCCCACACAGCGTCGGCAATCCGAATTCCGCACAATAAACACAATAGGATTTCGTTACACACTCGAATTCCAATCGCGCAGCCTGAGATTCGGTCGATCGAGCCGCGCGCGCCGAGTCGCGGGTGACGTGAACTATGATTGTTCTATCCGTCCAAGACAGCGTGTAACGAGAATAGCCCCCTGCTCACTGGGGGCCGTGCGCGAGGACTGGCGCGAGGGCGTGATGGGGTAGACAGATGAACACCTTCAGGCACCCCTCCGAAGTCAGGCGGGGGCATGGGCGGGGGCCTCGTGCGCGCCAGCAAGTTCTTCGCAAAGAAGCCGATGTAGCCGCCAATAGCTGCATCGAACTGCTCGTAGCTGAGATAGCCCGGGGAATCTACAAGCCTGGGGAAGATGCCATTACCCGGGGACTCTGGCACAGTTGGGGACTGGTAAACCCCTGGCGTTGGACGCTCTGCAGCCGGCTCGCCCTCGCCCATGCCCTCACCCTCACCTCTACCTCCACCGGGCGCAAGCGCAGCATAAGCAGCACCAGGCGCGAGAGCCTGCACCTCGAGCAGCTGGCGCTGTCTCGAGCAGCCGGCGCTGTCTCGTGCAGCTGGAGCGAGCGCTCCCTCGAGCAGCTCGCGCATCTCGGCAAGCAGCTCGCGCTGTCGCGCTACCTCAGACTCCAGCGCAGCAGAGCCCGTCCGAGCTGCTCGCGCAGTCTCGAGCAGCAGCACGCGCTGTCGGCCCAGATCCCTCTCGAGGCTCTCCCGCGATCGACGCTCCGCTTCAAGGTCCTCTTGAAGAACCTCTACGAGGGCCTCGGCACAGCTTGACCCGACCCAGGCGGACCAGGGGCTCATGTCGCCCCCTCGCATGGTGTTGCGCTGGGAGTGCTGGGGCCTCTTCGTGATGTGATCGGGTGAGGTCTGCTGCTCGGCTGATGCTGCTCGTTCTCCTGCGGCGGCGGCGGCGGCGGCGGACTCTGCGGCTGTGGCGGCGAGCGCTACGAGCATTTCGGGTGGGGTCTGCTGCGCGGCTGCGGCTGCAGCAGCGGCAGCGGCAGCGGCAGCGGCAGCGGCGGATGCTGCTGCTTGTGCTGCCGCTGCGGCAGATGGCGGCGGTTGCGGCAACTCCTCCTCTGGCTGAGACTCAACATCTGGCTCGAAAGCAATACAGCGGCTCCAGTCGGGCGAATGCAAGACTACCCGAGGCGGCGATGCAGATGGCGGCGCTGGTTGCGCTCCCGCGACGGGGGCCATTGTTATTGCCGTTGGAGGCACGGTAGCTTCAGCCGCGCCCGCCCTCGCCGCCCTCGCTTGGACTGTGGCAGCATCGTCGGCATCCTTCTCCGTCGCCTCGAATCCCTTATCGAGTCCCCTCTCGAATCCCCACTCGGAGGAGCCTATCGAGCCCCCCGAGCCCCCCGCGCCTCGGCATGGCCGGCTTGGACCACGCGACCTGATCAGCGAGCTTGTCAATTTGGGTCCCTTGGCTTTCACCTTGGCACTCAGGTCCGGCGTAGTGACGCCCAGCTGCTCACTCATCATTTGGTCCGCCTGCAGCAGCCAGTTCGGCGGCTCGTAGATTTGGTCGTAGCTCCCGCCGTCCTCGCCGTCCCCGCCGTCCTCGCCGCCCTCGTCATGCACCTCGTCGTCAGGCGCGGCCTCGGCGGCCGCCACCGCCCTCGCAAGCTCCGTCAACCGCTTGTCCACTAGCCCGAGGATCTTCCTCTCGTCTTCCTCCGAGAAGAATTGGCTCAATTGGACTCCGTCGCGAGAGTAGCTGAACCGCGGACGTCGCGGCGGGCTCAGGGAGGTGCCGCTCATGGTACCGCTCATCACGCTCAGGGGAGCGTGGAGCGAAACGAGCGGCGTCGAAGGCAGCAGCTGCGCACGCGCTGTCGTGAGCGCGATCTTACCCTCGACGCTCTGCCGCTGGCGCAGCTCCTCGAGCAGCGTGACCACCTTGGCGGCAGCTTGCTCCGCCAGGGCGGTGGCCTCTCGCGCCTCTATTGTCGCCTTGACAACGGCTTGCTCGGCCAGGGCGGCGGCCGCAGTTGCCTGTGTGGTCACCTCGGTGGCACGCGACGCGTGCTGAGACAGCTCCGCTTTGGCGGCCTCGAACTCCGTGGAACGCAAGTTGCGCCCCCGCGGCTCCCGAGTCTGACCTGTCTGAGCCATCACGTGGCTGCTCACCAGAGCTGTGGCGGCTTGCACTTCGGCCTTCGCGATGGTTGACGCTTGGCTACTTGCAGTGGCGAGAAGTGAAGCCGTTGTGCTGTCGAGGCGCGTCTGGAGCTCGCATGAGAAGGCACAGCGGTCGGCGCGTATCGCTTCTTCTACGATGCGCTGCATATCCGCCACCATCGCAGCACGCTCTGCTGCAATTGCAGCGCGCTCTGTCGCCATCGCCTCGCGCTCCGCTGTCGCGTTACGCAGTTCCCCACGCAATGCTTCCCGCTCGTCTGCATTGGAGGCGTTGGACATTCCACCGACGGATCGTGCGTTAGCCATGCGCCGGAGCCGGAAGTCGGCGTCTGACGCCGGCGACGTCATCGACTCGGCTGAAGCGGAGCGACGCATCTTTTTGAACGTGGGGACGAATTCGATGACGTTGGTTGCGAGTTTGCAGTTTCGATTTGGTGATAGTGCAGGGCGAAGCATGCCAAATGGACGGAGAAGTCGAACCAACAATTTATCTCATAGCTGCTTTCAAACATGCAACGGCTCCAGCTCAGGACATGGACCTCCACGGTCGATTGATTTTGACGCGTAAAATCGTCGCCGAAACGGTCAGATGTAGCGAGTCAATTAAAAGCAACCCTGAGAACATGCACGCGCCGCATCCCCCCGATTATCCCAGCAGCAGCCCGCAATCTACCTGATATCCGATCACCGATGCCGGCAGCCCGCACCCAGTGCACATGTCCACACCACGCCAAAACCACTAGTGAGCCGCGCCCCTGCAACACCCCACCGAACACGCCCAGATGCCGCGGCCGCCCCGTCCCTGCACAACTGCACAATTCCTGGGTGCGATGCGTATACTCAGCGATCCGTCAGTTCAGACGTGCCCACGCGGCAGCCATCGTGACGCAATACCTTCGTTCCTCGACCCAAGAGGACTCTGCGCTCTCCTAATCAGAACCCGCCCGTGGCGGCGATTTGGCCACCGTACGTTCGCTCCCAAGGATCAAGGCTGCACGTCGAACGGCCCGCTGCGACGCCCGTGGCGGCGCACAGCCGGCTGCCGGACGCCCCTGCGCTCGCCACCGAGCTCGACAGTTGGTTGAGCTGCGATGGTGTCTTTGACGCCGAGGCTTGCCCAGCGCTGCGGGGTGACTGGGCCTCAGCGAACCAGAGGGGTCCATGCCCGGGGGTGGGCGGCGCGCTCAGGGTGACTGGTTGTGGGCGCGCGTCATTGGTTCCATAGGGTACCCGATACGGGCCGTCCCGCGAGGGTGGAATCGGCGGCGACTGCGCAAGGCGTAAGACTTTGCAAGCGGAGCCGTTGGCCGATGCAGGCGAGCGGTCACCGTGACGGGTACCCGCAAACGAGCGCCGTGCCGAGCGCGGCGACGACGGCTCCGGGATGGCGCTCGTCAGGCCAAAGGGCGGCTCGCCGGCGGGCACCGCGGACGTTTGGCGGATGGCGCGGCGTCGCGACGAGCGCGGCGAGGCCTCCGAGGTCCATGCGACCACCGAAGGGTCACTCACCATGCCGCCGTGGTCATACCTCAAGCTGGAGGCCACCGCCCGGGACGACTGCTGAGCCGCCCGCGGCGACGGCACGGCGACTGGCGAGAGGCCGGAGGTCCGTGTGCCGGCTGCTGGCGTCTGGACCACGTGCCGCTTGGAGTCAATGTGATCGATCCCGAGGATGACGTGTGCCTCCCGCGGGGTATACTGACCGGCCGCGCCCGCCTCGCGAGCAGCCTCTGCCTCCGGATGCGTGTGTGTACGCGAGTCTGAGGCGTCGAGGTCGTGCCCGAAGATGACGGAATCGGCAGTGCTCTGGTGGTGCGGGCGCACCGTATTGCCGAGCGCACGAGGACGTGAGGGCTGCACGAGCGCGTCGTCGAAGGCGTTGATGGCGCATGCATTCGTGCGCAAGGCGCGCCCAATGCCGAGGGAGTCAAGCCCGGCCGCGCCACCGAAGGCCGCCGCGAGCGTCTCGGTCAGGGGCGGCGCGCACGGCTGCGGAGACAGACGGCCCGAGATGATGTCGGGCGCCTGCGCACGGTTGTGCGGCGACTGAAGGGCAGCAGGAGCCACGAGTCGCTTCCCCCGGTCGTCCGTGGGCACAGCCAGCACGTCTGCCTTGTGGCGCGGCGTCACGGTCGCCGGCTCTGGCACCAACATCCGCGAGGGCAAGTCCGCCGGCGCCTCGGGCAGACCCATGTGATGGCCGAAGATGAGGACGTCCGCTAAGGACGTGATGCCCTGACGTGTAACGGTCGCAGGGCCATCGGCGCGTTGCTTGCGTGGGCTCGTCGGCGCGCCCGTGCTGCTGAAGATGAGGCGGTCCGCATCGGAGGGAAGGGCCGAGCTCTGGTACTGCCGGCGAATCGACTGGGAGACTACACGGCCGCTCTGATACTGCAAGGCCGACGGAGAGCTCGGCTCCGCACCCTTGCCGGCAGCCGCCGCAAAGGCCTCGTGATGATGAAGCACTAGCACGGGTGGCGGCGGAGGCGGAGGCAGCGCCGCAGCCGCGCCGCCGGCATCGCCGCCGAACAAGATCTGGGAGCGCGGCGTCTGCGAATGCTCCCCGAACAGCCGCCGTTGGTCGAGCTTGCTGCGGGGAGCTTCGGCGGGTGCGGCCGGTTGGGCGGCGACGGCTGCCGCCTCATCGCGTAGCTTGGGCTCCAGGCTGCGCACGTACGCAAGGTAGTCGATGGTGCCGGCGGCCACATCTGCGCGCATGCCCGGGACGGTTTGCAACTCGCCTACCGAGCAGCTCACGCCCAGCTCGCGACACACCTTGGCAAACTCCGCCGGCGCGAGCTTGCCTTGCCGGCTCTGGTCCTTCTTGGCGAACGCTGCACACAGACGCGTAGACGAGCCGCCCACCTTGGCAGCGATGGCGGAGTCCAAGGCGTCACGAGATGCCGCCGCCACCACGACCGCCGGAGATGTGGGCGCCGATGGCTCGCCGAGAGCAAACGGTGGGTTCGCACTTTGCTTCGACGCCCTGGCCTCGGCTATCATGCGTACGCCCTGGCCTTGGAGCTGCTGGTACGGGTGCGGCAACGTGCTCACTGCGATGCTCTCCTTGGGCAACATCCCCTTTTTACCGGCAGCCTGACGCGCATACCCCCGCTTCTCTGCAGGCGATTGAGGCGTCGGCATGTTCTTTGGGATCACGCGGCGGAGACCGTTTCGGGATTCTGTGCCTCCGAACACCCCGGAAGTACCCGGTACCCGTACCCGTACCGCCACCACGTGAGAGACTGCTGTTTACGCTGCTACCCGGTACGTTGTTAAGCGCGCGAACAGCAAGCCTTGGCGAGCAGCTGCTCAAGGTCAAGCCATCTTGCGCTGCTGCCCTGTGCGGGCCCTCGCGCCCTGTGCCCTCGAACCACGCGCGCGCTCTCGAGGCATCCAACGAGGCGCCCCTCACTGGCCCTGCTGCTGCGCCTTGAGCAGCACGCTGTCGCTCTTGAGTAGATCGCTCTCGGTGTACAAGGTCCATGCGAAGAAGGAGCCGAAACCGACGATATGGCCGCCGAGCCAGAGGGGTGCGAAGGCCTCGACCCACGCGAAGAAGCGTGAGGCCGGATAGAGCGCCACGCACCCAGCAAAGTAGAGCGCAAACTTCTCGTTGACCGAGTCTGTGCGCTTGTTGATGCGGTTGTAGCCGGTGACGACACCGCCTACCATCAGAATCGGAACGAAGCACGTGACGAGAGCCGTGCGCGCGACGTTCTGAACGAGCGCCGCGCGGCCTTGGCCAGCGCGCACGGACTCAAACAGCCCCCACGCCGCGCCGCCCGCCGCCGTGTGCAGGTAGAGCAGCACACCAGACTCAAGCAACGTCGCACGCATGCGGTGCAACGGCCCGAGGGCCGCGGCGGCGGCGGCCTCGTCGGCCGCTAGGCGCTCGATGAGCACGCGCTCGGCGGAGGGCAGCGGCGCGAGTGCGTCTGCGCCGAGCGCGTGCAGCGCGCACGCGAGCCGTGCCGCGCCCACCTCGACGCGTTTGCGCCTCAGACGCGCATCCGCCTCCTGCTCCGCCATCAATGCGCTCACCGTTCCCACACGCCCCATGGTCATCGCATGCTCGGGCAGCTCGGCGAGGTTGCACACGGCGGCCGCGAGGGCCTTGCGCGCGTACAACGACGTGCCCTCGCGCTGCATCAGCTCCAGGAACGCCGTGTGCCGGCCGCTCGCCACAATCTCGCGCTGTGCCTCCGGAGAACCAGTGATGGCCTCGAGCACTTTGACCGCATGGTTGCGCGCGGGACCGCCCACGCGCGCGTCGGTGCAGAGCGCGAGCAGCCGATCGAAGAGGAAGGGCTGGGCAAGCAGCCGCAGCTTGAGCGTGTCGTTCGACGCCGCCCCACGCGACACGCGCTCGAGCGCCTCCGTGAGCACTGAGCGCTTCGTGTCCGCGGCGAGGATGCGCTCTGCGAACTCGTCGAGGTGAAGCAGCACCTGCGCACCCTCGTCGCCCTGCCCGAAGTACGCGCCGACATTCAGGCTAATGATCGACCACAGCCCGATGCGGATCAGGTGGTCACGCAGAGTCAGGTTGGCCTCCGCCTCCGCGATGGCAGTGGCAACAGCGCTGGCCGCCTCGGAGCGGATCGGTGGGCGCGGGCGCGATGCGAGCGTTCGTCGCACGGACGAGTTTGGTAGGCCTCGCGATGCCGCCGCGCGCGCTAGCAACGCCGGCCGCACCATTCGCGAGCGAATGGAGTGGACCGCGTCCGTGAGTGTCGCCATCATGCTTGACTTGACTTGACACGAGATGAGGCACACAATTGACAGCATGACTCAGTTTTGTGTAGCTCGTGTGTGTGTCCGGCTCCCCCGGTGTTTTTGATCCGGTACAGTACGGGTACCCGGTATCCTCCCAACGCGCGGACAGAACAAGTTCACGACTGGGCGCGCAGATGCGTTCGTGGCACATGCTTGTCCTCACAGTGGGCGTTTGTCTGCTGCTGCTTGCGCGAGAGGCGCCATCCGCCGCGTCGAGCGGGTCGGCGGCCGCCGATCCTGCGTCTTCGAATGCCGGTGCCAGTCGCAGCTTTGGACGCCGCCGAGAACTCATGCCGATGTCGAGCGCAACCTCCATGCCTGCGCTCGACCACCATCCACCGACGTCTGCGCTGACGGTTGCCAACAGCAGCAGCGCTACTGTCACTGCAGCTTCGAGCCAACTCACCGTCGCTCGCGGGAGCAATGTGAACGGAGCCGAGGGTATTCCGCAGGTCTCAGATCCGTTTATAGCCCTCGGCATCGTCTCAAACGTTATGTGGGGCGACAGCTTCGAGCGGCGCAAGTGGATTCGTGAGACGTGGAAGACGTACTCCAACGTGGGCAAGACGATGGACGTGGTCTTTGTGGTCGGTATGCTGCAGAGCAATCTGAAGCCCATCGGCTCCGGAACGACTCAGCGGCTCCGTGAGGAGGCGGCCGCTCAAGGCGACATGCTCATCCTCAACAAGGTGCCCGAGCGCAAGTCGCCGTGCCTAAAGACGATGGCCTGGTTTCGCTACGCGTCGCAAGCGTACCCGCGCGCGGCATTCATCGCCAAGACGGACGACGACGCGTTCGTGGCGACAATCAAGCTCGAGGCCAACATGCGGCGCTTCGTTCACACGCCGCACGTCTACATCGGCTCGACACTCTGGGGCACCTACATCACGAAGACTTTCGAGGCTTGCGCCCGACGCATGGGTCCGATGATGGCGGTGGGCGGCATCCAGGAGGAGAAGTGCATGGAGCGTGGCGCAATCGGACCGTACCCGTACGCCGTCGGCATGCTCCAGGTGCTCTCGCACCAGGTCGCCTCGTGGATGGTGCAGCAGTCCAACTACGCCGAATTTGAGCGTCGCGCCACCGCGGCGACAGGAACGGATCTTCGGCCAGACGGCACGCCGCTGATCATGGACCACGGCGAGGATATGGTGATCGGCCTGTTCCTGTACCTGTCACCGTTTCCGCTCATGCCTCTGCACTGGGGATGGGATAAGCTGCACGACCTGTGCTTCAAGTGCGAGCGAAAGGACCAGATCTGGCGCCCGATCACATGGCAGACGGTCGTGGCCCACCACGTGGCTAACGAGGACATCATCAAGACGGTTTTCAAGAACGTCTCCCGTCTATGCGATGACCAGTGCCAGAGGAAAGAGCTTCCGTTCGAGGTGACGTCGCTGGAGGACCTGTGCAGCCGCGGCAGCATCAAGACCGTGTACAGCAAGTGCGCGATGCTCAAAAAATGAGAGCGCGATAGTTCCTAACACGTGACGCACGACGGCCGAAGCGTGTCGCCTCCTCGCTATTCGATTGAGAACCGTCCTATCCACGGGGCGTCGCGTCCCCTATCCACGTTTATTTGCGTTTACCGTACAACGTACGTCTAGGATCCGCAGCGCGGCCGGGGCGCCACGCATGGGACCACGGCTTCCGGTTCCGCGGGGCCGCGGCCGGCGGTCGCGCGGCGGGACGTCGACCGGAAACGTGATCGAACGTCTCGTGACACGATAAAAGACGCAGCGATTGTGGGGGGACACTGAAACTTGGAGCGCTCAGGCACCCTCTTACACGCTCGGGCCGGGATGAACACCTTTACCTTAACGCGCGCCACAAACCGGGTCGCGTGCTCGCGTCGGGCCATGTAGCCTTAGTGGCGGTCGTACCCGGTTATGTCAGCCACACGTGCGCTTTGGCAGCTCGTATCACGTTGCATCGAGCGAAACCATGGGACTCTTATGTGAGCCACGAGCATGGACCCCCTCAAACGTCTGATTTGCCTCTGCCACCCACACGAGTGCGACCTCGTCTTCACTCAGAGAGAATTCCAGTCGCGATCCGGCGTCCCGGCGTATCGGCTCCCCCCCCTACCTTCCCATCACGCCCACATGCGGCCGCTCGCATCGCCTTGCTCGCATCACCTTGCATCGAGCGTGAGGCGCAGCGCAATCGGGCCCGCATCGGGCCATTTGACCGGCGGCTTGGTTGAGCCCGGCGGTCTTTCCCGGGCTTAGGCAGAGGAGGCGTCCACCTTGGCGTTCGCTTCCACCTTCTTGCCGCACTTGAAGATACCGATGATGCCATCCCAGGATTCGTAGATGGGCAGAACGATGATGACAAGGCCAGCCGTCCAGCCCCACATGAGAGAGAGAGCCGCCCATGCCTGGAAGGAGGACTTGCCGAAGGCACCAAGCGGGACCATGGCGACAGGCCAAATGATGATCAGGAAGAGGGACCAGAACCAGCCAATGTCGAAGATCCACTTCTGAGCCTTCATGAGGGCCTCGGGGGTACCATCGGGATCGTCGTCACCGAGCACCTTGGAGTTCTCACCTCCGTCGCCGGAGACGAGCTTGATGCCGTGGAGCAGCTTGTCCCAGTCGTAATTCTGCGGCCTGACACAGACGCCGATCCAGCAGATGAACTGCGAGACGAGGAGCGCAGCGAGGCCGCCACCGAGCTGTGCGTACAGCTGGCCGGTGTTCTCGACGTTGAGGTCGCCGTACGTGGAGGCGGTGATGAGCCAGACGGTGATGGCCGCTGCCGTGCCGAGGAGGGCCGCGGCGATTGCGAAGACGGCGTCGAGGTCCTTGGAGTAGATGGACATCGCAATGGGGGGCACGGCGGAGCCCAGGATGATGGCCATCCAGTTGTAGACCCAGCCGAGGCCAAGGCCAGTCCGCTGGAGGATGATGGAGAGGATGGCCATGATGAAAGCCCACCCGACCACAGCGCCGCGGGAGACCCACATTATTTGTCTGCCGGTCGCCTTGGGGTTGATGTACTCGCGGTAGATGTCGTACGCGACGAGCGAGGCCACGGCGACCTGCTCGGCCGAGCCGGTGGAGAGGATGGCCATAGTGAGCTGCACCATGATCAGGAGCGCGCCAGCCTCGCCAAGCATCGCGATGGCGGCAGCGGGGGGGACGAGGCCTTGACCAGCTTCGTCCGCGGTGATGTCGACGTTGAGGGCGGTGCCCGCGAGGCCGAGGGACGTGCCGAGCGCGAAGGGGATGGCGAACCACACCATGCCACCGAGGATGTAGCCCTTGTGTGCGGCGCCCGGCTTCGCCGCAATGGCGGACTGCCAGTAGGCCTGATCGACGAAGACGGTGCCAAAGTTGCCGATGATGTTGATGATGCCGAAGGCGACGCCGTCACTCGACATCATGGTGAGGTAGGAGCCCTCACGGTTCTGCTCGCCGCTGAGATTGGCGGGGCCCTGGTGGAAGCCGCTGTAGGTCGTGTTGACACCGGTTTTGTAGTCCGTGGTGGTCGCCGAGCCGAAGCGCTTGGGAAGGGCCGTCATGAACTGGAGACGCTCGTACATGACCGAGGCGGAGCCGATCGTGGTGCAAGCCTTGGTCGTGTCGCTGCAGTCGTGCTCGTAGGCATAGACAAGGGAGACGAAGTAGATGAGCACAATCATGATGATCACCGTGTGCACGTAGCCTGCGAGGAAGGTCGCCTTGAGACCGCCCATGAGGGTGTAGATCATAGTCATGGTGGGGACGATGAACGAGCTGGCCTCGATGGGGATTCCCGTGACGCCTTTGAAGACGGCGCTGTGCGTCAGGGGGGGGGGGGACACATTCGGGGCCATTCGTCAGTCGAAGAGGACCTTCGTCGGCCGTTGGCGCAGGATACTTCTGAAGGCATGAAGGAGTCAACTTCGATACACACGCGCTCACCAGCCACCGAGCAGAAGCATGGCCGAGACGATCGCGTTGGCCGCGATGCCGTACCAGAAGAAGATGATGTGCGCACACGTGCCCCAACGAAGCTTGATGATCTCGCAGAAGGTGTGGGCGGCGGGTGCGCGACGCTTGACCTCGATGGCGATGATGCCGAACAGGAGGATCTGAATCGTGGCACCCGCCGCGTACCAGAAGGGGCCGGAGATGCCGTACTGCCAAGCGACGTTCGAGGACTGGAGGAGGGTCGCGGCCCAGGTCCACTGGGAAACGATCACGGCCGCAGTCAGGCCGGTCTTGACGTCACGGCCAGCCGTGTTGAAGAACTCGGAGTTCTGCTGGGCTCCGCCGAACTTGATCTCCATCCACGAGAGGAAGATCGTGATGAAGGTCAAGGCGAAACCGAAGCCGAAGAGCATGCCATAGCCAGTGCCCTGGCCCATGATGGCGCCCGAGGTGTTCTCCACGCCCAGCGCCGCATTTACAGCGGCAAGGGTAGAGGTGACAAACGAGGAGTTCCCGGGACCACCGAGGAGAATACCCTTCCACGAAATCGGGGCATCCCAATTGACGCTCGTCGGGTTGAACTCGGTGAGGCCAAGCTTTTGGCCCAGCGCATAGACCTCTGCCGCACGCGCCGGCGAGACCGTGCCGCCGAGATCGTAGATCGTGTCGCACTTGAAGCCTCTCGTTCCGTAGCCGCACGACATTGTCAGGTGCAGACTTCTGCGCACGCGCACACGGGGGATGCAGCGTTCACACTTTGGTGCAGGCTCGCGAAACAGCTGATGGTTGGGCGGCGCAGACCGCGCGATGCCCAGAACGTACCAGGCACGTGGCGGGCGCTCAATCCTCAGAACGCGGCACAGCCACCAGGGAGGCGCAGCGCACCTGCGAAAACGAGTCGCTGCCTTTCGATCGAGGGGTACAGATTTTTGATGCGTTCGTCTCTCGCTCAATTTCTAAAATTATAGAATCTAAATTAAGGAAGAACCCGAGCATTAAGGAAGAACCCGAGCACATGACGAATTTTAAGAGGCGAGGACCGATAGAGATTTGTAAGTGAACAAGCCACCCTACCAATTGGCGGGATCGATGAACTAAGGAATGCATTGGCCGCTCGGCCACACAGACTTTGTCTCGAGTGAGTCTCGGCTTCACACTGTGCGTTGGAGACCGGAGGGGTTCATGGATTCGCTAGTCCTGTTCTGCAATGGTGGCGCAGGACTAGCTCACGCGTTGCTTCCCGTGAAGCCGGGCGACCTCGGCGCCTCGAGCACTCCTGTAGAGGGTGCCAAGACGGTCTGGTGACCT
>JWZX01002366.1:0-35408 GCA_001275005.1 Chrysochromulina tobinii | reverse complement strand
TTTTCTTTCTGCGCTTCTTCGGCTCCTCCTCCTCCGAGGACGACTCCTCTTCAGAGGACGACTCTTCTTCCGAGGACGAGTCGTCTCCGGAACTCTTGGCGGAGCCGCTGCTGCTGCCACTTTCCTCTTCCTCTTCGGATTCCTCAGACTCTTCCTCCTCCTCTTCCTCAGACTCCTCCTCGGGCTCTTCTTCGTCACTCATTGGGTTTTAAGCGCTCCGGCAATGCGCTCCCTCCTGCAGTTGTGCCGCGAACGCGGTAAAGCGTTGAGTGTGAAAGCACTCCCGTTTCGGGGCGTCCCTCGCAACATAAATTTGACTTTTTCGTTGGACCAGTTTCGCATGAACCTTTGCAAACAGACGTGCGGATTGCAAGATGAAAGCATGAAACATGAAAAGCAAAGTTTCACCCAGCACCCACGGTGCACAAAGTGCGGAGTTTAAGCGCTCGAGCGAGATGGGCCTCGTCAGCGCGGCCATTGCTGTGCGTCATTGCGTGTGAGTACATGTAGCTGACGCACACGTCGGCTGCCGCAATTGGGCTGCCGAAGCACCGCTCTATTGGCACCGCTGGGAGTGGACAGTAATGCGGCGAATGAATCGAGGAGCAGGGCGTGGCCGTAGTGCCGCATCTTGATTCTTGGACCGTTCCCTTCATGTGATCAAGTTTAGTCAACGTCAAATTGGGGGCTCACACGAGTAAGGTCAGCAAACAAGAGTACTCACCAAAGAGCGCTCGATGTTCTTACTGCGGAGCCTTCGACCGAGGCGCAGGCACGAACCGTGCAAAGTGAAAGTTCTTGTGCGCCCGCCTTTGCGCCCGCCCGATCGCACCGCTCGGACGCACGGATCCGACGCATCCGCGAGCGGCGCACGGCAATGTCAGAGCCACAGCCTCCAGGCACAGGCTCAGCAGAAGAGAAGCGGACTGGCGCGATGTTGGAGGCAGTTGCTGCCGCGCCACCCCTCCCCCCCACCCAACCTGGTCCGCCGCCACAAGCCGCAGTCGCGCCCGGGGTGTCGATGCTTCCCACGCAGGCCGCCGCGAGCATGTCCCTCGCGACCAACAGCCAGAGCAGCAGCAGTGCAACCAGCTCCTGCGCGCCGCTCGCCCAAATCCTCCCAGGCACTGCAGCAGCTGGAGTGCCTGCGAGCGCGCCGACGGCCGCAGCGCCTGGAGCGCTGCAGGTGCTTGCGCCCTCGCATGCAACGCCGCCCAGCACGCGCGTCCCGCTCCTGCCAACCGCTGCAGCCGCTGCCGCCGCTGCTGCGGCCGCAGCCACAGCAGCTGCTGCGCAGGCGCAAGCCCAGGTGCGGGCGCACCAGCAGCACCAGCACCAGCACCAGCACCAGCACCAGCAGCCGCAGCCGCAGCCGCAGCAGCAGCAGCAGCAGCAGCAGCAGCAGCAGCAGCAGCAGCAGCAGCAGCAGCAGCAGCAGCAGCAGCAGCAGCAGCAGCAGCAGCAGCGGCAGAAGGCATCGCACCGGCCACTGGGGCAGCCGCAGCCGCCCTCAGGAGCGCCGCTCGCGCAGGTCACAGGGGTCTACCAGGTTGCGCCGCCGCCCGTTCCTGCCTGGCCTGGCCAGCACATCGCGGCAGCACAGACGGCCCAGCACGGCGCTGTGAACTTCACAGCGCAGTCGGCCCAGCACGCGGCGCTTGCGGCGGCGCACCAGGCCGCCGCGGCCGCACAGGCCGCCGCCGCCGCGCACAAGCCGCCTACGATTCTGACCCACCAGACGAGCGCAAACGCCAGCCCCATCGGTCCGCCGACGGTGCTACAGTCGCGTCCTCTGGGCCTACTGTCGTCTGTGGCCGCTGCTGGCGCCCCAGCCGCGTCCGTGCTGCGCCCTCCTGGCGCGCCGGCGCCGCAGTCATACCCGCAGCTGCATCCGCAGCTGCATCCGCAGCTGCATCCGCAGCTGCATGCAATGGCGGGTGGCCAGGTGGCGTACCAGCAGCCGCCGCCGCAGCCGCCGCTGCAGCCGCAGCAGCAGCAGTACCAGCAGCAGTACCAGCAGCAGTACCAGCAGGATTACCAGCAGCAGCAGCAGCCGCAGCCGCAGAAGGAGCAGCAGCAGCAGCAGCAGCAGCAGCCGATGCCGCCACCGCCGGAGCAGCAGCAGCAGCCTCGAGTGCCCGGCAAGGCGCCGAAGAAGCCAGTCAAGCGCAAGGCCGCCGCCGCGCCGGCGGCCGAGGCGGCCGCGGCGGCCGAGGGCGAGGGCGGCACGCCGGCCGATGGCAGCACCGAGGCGGCCGACGGCAGCACGGCGGCGCCGAAGCCGCCAGCGGCCAAGCGCTCGCGCAGCTCGAGCGCGAAAGAGGGCGGCGGGAGCGGCAAGCTCACGACGGCGTCGGCGATGGCGATCGCCAAAGCTATCGAGCCCTCCGAGGACGGCAGCTACCCGTGCCCGACGTGCCAGCAGGGGCTTGCATCGCTCGAGCTCATGGCACAGCACCTGCGCCACTGCACCGGCGGCAAGTGGCAGTGCGACTGGTGCGCATGCAAGGAGATCGACACGCCCTCCAAGGCCAACGGCCCCAACGGCGCCAAGTCGCTGTGCAATGCGTGCGGCTCGCGCTTTCGCGCCGGGCACACGTCGATGCCCATCAAGGACGAGGAAGGCAAGTTCGTGTGCCCCGACTGCAAGCGCCCCTTCGACACCATCGGCGCGCTCGGTGGCCACCGGCGCTTCTGCGAGCACGGCTCCTGGCGTTGCGGCTGGTGTGAGGTCAAGGCGGACGTGGCCGCAGGCAAAGGGCCCGGCCCCAAGGGGCCGAAGACGCTGTGCTGCGCATGCTCGGGTCGGTTCAAGGAGGGGCAAACAGGCCCCCCCGAGCCGAACGAGCACGGCCTGTACGTGTGCGAGCGGTGCGAAAAGGGTTTCGACAAGCTCGCTGCGCTCGGCGCGCACCGTCGCTTCTGCGACGGCGAGCGCGGCGCGTGGCGGTGCGGTTGGTGTGACTGCACCCTGGAGGACTGTGCGGGCAAGACAGGCGGCGGGCCAGATGGCGCGAAGACGCTCTGCCATGCGTGCTCGGTGCGGTTCAAGAAGCACGGCGCAGCGGCCGCCGCGCCTGTCACCAACGCCGAGGGCAAGTTCGTGTGCGAGAGCTGCACACGCCAGTTCGACACGATCGGGGCGCTCGGTGGGCACCGGCGCTTTTGCGACAAGGGCGAGTGGCGCTGCCAGTGGTGCGAGTGCCGTGTCGACCAGTGCGCGGGCAAGGGCCCGGGCCCCGAGGGGCCAAAGACGCTCTGCTCAGCGTGTTCGGCGCGCTTCCGCGCCGGCCACACAGCCGCGCCGCTGCGCGACGAGCAGGGCAACTTCCTGTGCGACTCGTGCCAGCGTTCGTTCGGCTCGATGGGTGCGCTCGGAGGCCACCGGCGCTTCTGCCAGCAGCTCTCGGCGGCGGCGGTGCCGCGCAAGCCCGACCTGGTCGACGACGCGCTCGTTGAGGATTGTGACGTGGGCGCGGCACAGGTGGCGGTGCCCGATCGACCGGCTAGCCGTCTGCCGCCGCCGACAGTCGCGGGCGCGCTGGCGGCGTACGACTTCATCCGCTACTTTTACACGGCGATCGTGCCCAAGGCGACGCTGCTCGAGGTGAAGGGCGACGAGCTCATCGAGGGGCATGCGGAGCACGTCCTCCTCTGCCCGCCGCCTCCTCTCGTGGAGCAGACGCGCTGCGCCAAGCCGGCGCGCCCGCAGGGGCGCGGTAAGAAGCTGCGCAAGGCGCTGCTCGTCGAGGAGTATTGGGACCGATCGCATCCCCTACGCCAGATGCTCAAGAAGATCCAGGGCGCCGACTTTGCCGCTTGGGAGGCGATGCTCGCGCCCGAGGGCGCGCCCGAGACGGCACGAGTGTCCGAGGCGCCGCAGGCCGAGCTGCTCTTCGCCATTCACGTGCTTTCGACGCAGCTCCTCTGGGCGGACCTGCTCACGCCGAGCTCCGTCAGTGCAGGGGCGGGCTTTTGCGCCTCCCTGTCCGAGGCGACTGTGCGGCTGCTGCCCGGCTGCCCGTTCAACGCGAGCACGTGGCCCGAGCTGCTGCGCATGGTGCTGCTCGCACGCGCCGTGGCGCACGCGCCAAAGAAGCGCTCGGTCGCGATCAACGCGATGCTCGCGCAGGGCTGGGGCAACGCGGCCGCGGCGACCGCGGCCGCCGCCGCGCTCGGGGGCGGCCATTCTGTCTCTGTCTGGTCTGCGGGCACGTCGGGCCCCTCGAGGCCGGGCGCGAGCGGCGTGGGCGGCGCGGAGGGCGGCGCAGACGATGAGGGCGACGTCGAGGGCGGCGAGGGCGGCGAGGGCGGCGGTGAGGAGGAAGAGACGGGGACGATCAGCACGGGCGACTGGGCGGCCGTCGCCGACGCGCTCGGCGGTACGGTCGAGTACGATGACCTGCCGCTGCCGATGCGATGTGCGATCCTCGAGTGCCTCGCGCACCTGCTCATGGAGACCTCGCTCGCGGCCAAATTCTTTGAGTCGACGGGCCGCGCCTCGGAAAAGTTGCAGGACCTCAAGCGGCACGAGTACAAGGTGCGCAACGCTCTGATCGAGAGCGAAGAGCAGGCGAAGCTCGCGGCCAAGTATAACATCAGCCGTCCCTCGCGCCTCTCGCATGACCGCACCGAACGTGAGCGACTCGAGCGCAGCAAGCGTCGGCGCGACGAGGAGGGCGGCGAGGGCGAGGAGGGCGAAGGTGAGGCGGGCAAGGGCGACGGCGAGGGCGACGAGGGCGGCGGCGAGGGTGAGGACGAGGACGACCTCGATGAGGGCGGTGGCGAGGCTGGGGAGGAGGCAGGTGCGGGCGAAGAAGGCGACGGTGAGGAGGAGGGCGACGAGGGCGACGAGGGCGACGAGGGCGACGAGGGCGACGAGAGCGTGCTGCAGTCGGAAGTTGGCGTCAAGATGGAGGTCGACGGCAGCGCGGCCGTCGGGGCACCCTCCATGGCGCAGAAGAGCGCCACGAGTGCCGAAGGCGATGGCGTTGGCCCGCTCCAGATCCCCGCCGTCGACCCGCTCATATCCCCGCGAAACACCATCGGCTCGGCCAATGGCTTGCACGACGCTGAGCACGACGCGATTCACGAGACTGGCGCCGACGGCGCTGACGGCGCTGATGGCGCTGATCGCGTGGAAGGCGCGGAGGGCACCGACGGCGCTGATGGCGCCGATGGCGACGGGCGCGGGCGCGGGCGTGGGCGCGGGCGCGGGCGCGGGCGCAGCGTGGCTGGTAAGCCTCGTCGCGAGCCTCACATGCCTTCGAGCAAGAACCCTTCCGTGCGGCGTGGCGACCTCGACAACATGCGGCTGCGCAAGGACGAGCTGCGCAAGCGGCTGGACGACTCGTTCGCGGTGCTCCAGCGCCGTATCGGGCGCTTCCGCTCGGAGCCGCTCGGCTTCGATCGCGACTTTCGCGAGTACTATCTACTGGGTGGGCTGCTGCTCGCGGACATGCCAGCCGAGCCCGGAAAGCTCGAGCCCTCATGCCTCTCCGACCAGGCGCGCCTGCTCGTGCGCATCCGCAAGCCGGCGGGCAAGACGGCGCGCGGCCGGCCTCTGGAGGACATGGAGGAGTGGCGGCTGGTGGGCAGCGCGGAGGAGCTGCAGGCGCTCATCGAGTCGCTCAGGCCCGCAGGCGAGCGCGAGCACAAGCTCGCGCGCGCGCTGCTCGAGACGGCGCCCCACATCAAGGAGGCGATGACGGCGGCGGAACAGGCGCAAGCGGCCATCCGGGAAGCGGCCGAGGCGGCCGAGGCGGAGGCGCTGGTGGAGGCGGCAAGCACGGGGGCGAGCCGCGCGGCAAGCAAGGTCGAGGACGGCGCGACGGGTGCGCAGGGCGGCGCCGACGACGAGGCGGAGGGGGAGGAGGACGAGGACGAGGACGAGGACGAGGACGAGGAGCTCGATGAGAATGGCGATCCAACGGCACAGCGCTGGACGTACGCCGGCCGGCAGAGCTACGCGGCGCGCGCCCTCCGCGTCTCTTGGGGCAAGGACAGGCGCGAAGCACACCGACGCATGTGCCTCGGGGCCATCGGCCGCTCCGAGGACGAGATCGAGGCCGAGATCGAGCGCGGAGTGCCCGTGCGCCCTGCGACGCTCATCGAGCGTCTGCAGCTCGAGATGCTCGACTTATTCGCGGCGCTGCCCGCACCGCCACCCGAGGATGCTCGCGTCGGCACGGCCGCGGACGATGTGTCGCACTCGTCAGTTCGACCCGGCGCCGACGAGTGCCGCCGACGGTGGGCCGACCTCCTGTCGACTTGTGAGGATGCGGGCTCGCTCGGCGAGCTGCTGCTGCAGTACGCCAAGGCGCTGCCCAAGACGGCGTTCCGCAAGGGCTTCCGGCGCTGGTGGCTCGCCGATGGGGGGCTCGAGGACACGAAGGTCAAGCTCGAGAAGGAGCTTCGCAAGCTGGACGCAGGCGGCGCCGACAAGAAGAGCAAGGGCGCCGCGGCAGCGGCCGCGGAGAAGGAGAGGGCCGACAAGGAGAAGGCCGATAAGGAAAAGGAATCGAAGGAGAACCCGCCCGCGCAGTCCGACTCGGCGCACCAGGTGCTGCTGCGGCTGCAGCTGCTCGATGCGGGCCTTGCCTTCTGTTAGTGAGAAGACCGAGAGAGTTCTCAGAGAGTAATAATACAGCAGCCGCAGTAACATGGCAGTTCTTTCGTCCATGTTCTCGTCGCTACGTCGCATGTTACGATCTTCGGTTCTCGACTGATCTCGCTGCACGCTAGCCCATGACGCTACTCGCTAGCCTCAGTTTATCTAGGAAGCCGGAAGCCGGAACGGCGCCGGCCGTGGCGAAAATCGGAGATTGAAACTTTTGCGAAATTGAGTAGCCCGAGCGAGCGAGTACTAGGACTCAGTACTTGTGTTGACCGAGGGGAGCGGAGCCGTCACTTGAGACGTGTGTTGCGCCCTTGAGCGCGGAAGGACCGCGACGAAAGCACGAAACTGTGGACTTCAAGAAGAAACGCCACGGGCCTCGCAGACGGCCGAGAGGAGATTCCTACCGGGGACAACGGCCGCATCAACCATGGCCGACGCCCTCGAACAAAAGTTTGAGAAGCTCATCAAAGAGATGGTGGCGGGGATGCCCGACGTCGAGTCTGCCGAGCAGCTCAAGCAGGGCTTACGAAGGCACTGGGAGAAGCCGCCGCTGGAGGAGCTCGAGCTCATTTCGCGGCGTACGTACAACCTGCGCGAAGCGCGGCTGCTGCTCTTCTTCCCCGAGCCGGTCGACATGCTAGCGTACGTCGCGTTTATCAACGGCGGCGGAAAAGGCACGCCGAGCAACCACCCGCAGAACAAGCTGCGCAAGCCATTCCTCGCGATGCTCTACATGCACCACGCGCGCTCGTGGCGACTCATGCGCGAATTCATCCGCGAGGGCGGCCTGATCGCGCTCGCGATGGGCCTCGAGGACGACAGCCCACCGCTGCGCGCGCAGTATGTCGACACGTTCATGCAGCTCACAAGCTGCGAGCTGCACGATTGGTTCCACGAGCCGGTGCTCGAGCCGGCAGTGCACAAGCGGTTCGTCGACCTCGCGAGCCCAGGCACGCGCTTCGTGCAGGCGCTCGCAGCCAACCTGGGCGAGAAGAGCCCGTTCCCGGGTGGCTCTTACTTCTGCCTGCAAATCCTCGCCTTCTGGCTCTCGCTCGTGCGCTACTTTTACTGTGAGCAAAAGGTGCTGCGGCTGGGCGCCGGGCTGATGTCGATTCTCGAGGAGTGGGCGACGACCCCGGGGCTGCCCGAGGAGGAGCTCGAGCTCGCCGCGAAGCTGCGCGACGACTTTGGACGCTTCCCAACGGTCGAAGTCATGTCGGGCCAGTTCGTCATCGGAGCTGCCGGCACGGGCACCGGCATGAGCCCGGAGGAAATGCTCGCGAAGTTCGAGGCGCAGGCGGCGGACACGTCGCGCGCGCTCGCGGGGGCAGAGTGCGGTGCGGGCACGCCGCCGGTGCCGGCGGCTGCCGAGCTTGACGAACCTCAGATTGCTGAGCTCCTGGAAGTGGAGGGCGCTCCAGGTGCCGGGGCGGTGGCCGAGCGGCCGACGACGGCAGTCGAGGCGGAGCGCATCGTGATGGCGCCGTATGCGGGACGCTCCGGGGGGGCGCCCAAGCCGGCGCCGGCCGGGCCCGCTGCAAGCACGCCTGCCGCGGCAGCCGCCACGCCCGCGGAGGTCAGCCCACCCGCCGCGGCTGGCAACTCCGCGAGCCAAGAGGATGAGGACGACGGCGCCGTTTCGGGCCCTTTAGACGAGTCCCTCATCCTTTCGGTGGGCGAGTCGGCGCATGGCGATGCCCCGGCGCCGGGGCAGCCCGACGCCGCTCGCGCCGCAGCGCTCAAAAAGGAGGGAAACGACGCCTTCGGACGTGGCGCATGGGCCGAGGCTCTGCGAGCTTACAGTCAGGCGCTTGAAGCGGCAGCGCCCGCGGAGGTGCACCTCATCTTCTCCAATCGAACCGCCGCGGCGCTCAAGCTCGCGTCGGCCGTCCGCAGCGGCGCGGCGCCCGCCCTGCCGGCAGACGCATACTACGCGTCCTCCCGTAGCACCTCCGAGTACCTCCGCACACTACGCGCACAATCAGAGGCGGCACAGGTGACCGCCGATGGAGCGGCAGCGGCGCTGATCGCTCGCGCACTCGAGGACGCGCGACGGTGTGTGCGCATGCATCCCGAGTACATCAAAGGGCACTACCGGCTCGGGCTCGCTCTCCTCGAGGCGAACCAGCCGGCGGAGGCGGTGGCGGCTCTCGAGGCTGGGCTCGGCCGCGCGCCGCAGAACGACGAGTTGCGCGCGGCGCTGCGCAATGCTCGAGTGGCGCAGGAGACATCGCGACGCGGCGCACTGAAGACAGCCAAGGAGATGGCCGCAAAGGAGGCACCCGCCTTCGCTGTGGCGACCGTGGCGCCGAGCCCGACTGCGCCGGCACCCACGCCACCACCACCAGCCGTCGCGGATGGTCAAGAGGCCGCCGCGGCCGCCGCCGCCGCTGGCGGCGCTGGCGCTGGCGCGAAAGTTGCGGAGACTCCAACGAAGAAGCCTGCCATCGACTACGAAAAGGTGGCCGCTGTGGCGACCAAGGTGGCCGACGCGGCTGCCGCGTCGGCCGCCGCGGCAGCGTCGTACGCCCCTCTGCCGAGCAGCGCTCAGGCCTTTGAGCGTGAGTGGAAGGCACTGGTGGCCGCAGGGTCTTTGGCGGCACAGCAGGCGTGGCTGGCGCGGTTGCCTTCGGCACACTACGCTCCTCTCTTCAAGGAGAGCCTCACGGAGGCTACGCTCCTCTCGCTGCTCAATGCGCTCGAAACGGCGCTCATGGGGTCGAGCGGCGCAGCCGAGGTGGAGGCTGCGTGCTCGACGGCGACGCAGGTCCTGGAAGGCTTGGCGAGCACTCGCCGCTTCGGGATGCTGCTCATGTTCCTCGACGCGAAGCAGAAGGCCGTGGTCAAGACAGTCTTCGGTCAGCTGGCAAAGCTGGGCACTCCCGCGTCTGCGGCGCTCAAGGAGGCTTGGGAACAAAAGTAGAACGCGTAAGGGCCTCGTGTTCACTACACGAGGATCCTTCCATTCCGGATGCGATGTGTGGGCGATTTCCCGCGCTCGTCTACCAACGAGAATCGAGAATCTGTTAATGCTGGGTCCAACACGCATCACTCCTTAGTTAAGAGCTTTGAAAAATGGTTTCTCTCCTTTGTGAAGTGGCACCTTCCTTAATTGGGACAGGGTCTGGAAAAAGAATAGGAAAGGGCTGGCGCAATAGCAGGCCGAACGTGCTCTCTTCGTCCTCGTCGGCAAATGGAGGACTACACCCATCGTCGCCTGCGTGCCTTGCTTCCAACCTGCAAAGATGGCAACCCATTGCGTGTGACCTTGCTTGTGCATCCCTTTGTGGACGGCGATGTGTATGACTACTATCGCAGCAAGCCCTATGGCCTTCTGCTGCGCGTGCGTCCAGTTTATGGTGATCGTGAACTTCCCATGGGGTGGTGGCGAGCGGATACTGTGCGCCTTTGCGAGAGCGAACTCAAGCACATCGCGGAGCTCTGCAGAGATCCAGAACCCAGCATGCGGGTCCGGCTCCTTTCAGACCCCGACTCAAATGCGATCGGACCACTGCCTGGCGAGCCGGAGGGTATAGTTGGTGGCATCATCTTTTCATCAACTGAGACAGGCTCGCAGGTCGCTGTGCGCTGCATTGCCGACGGCACGGCTGCTGCCTGGCCCCTCGCTCGCGTAGTCTTGTCTTCCACTACGCCTTCGCCTTTCAAGTCTGCCCAGTGGAGTGGTGAAATTGCAGAGGCGCTCTTGGATTTTACCACCCCCCATGTTGACAAGAAAGCCTGGACATATGATGCCCTCGACCGTGGAGAGCCATCACCACCAGACTCTGACCTCTCTCTCTCTCTTCAGCAATTACTGCCAAACCTTCGCCGCCAGACTCTCACACCACATGTATCGCCTGCGTCTCTGTCTCTTCGCTACACCCTCCTGGAAAGGTGCGGCAGGTCGTCCGTGACGGCTTCAAGGTCACATTTATTGACAACGACCGTTGTGAATGAACGAATGGTGGCGTGGCGGTAGAGCAGCTGCCTGCTTCAGCTGAACGCACATCTCGCTCCATCGACGCTCAATTGTCGACGTCAATGTCTCCATTCTTCTGTGGTGTGAAGGTGTGTGATGTCGATCGTCGATCCTGGAGACCTCTCGACCAGTCGACCTGCAGCCGCTCGGATTGCACGAGCTGGGGCGTTGCATGTGGGTGGATGGGGCGTTCGCTGCCGGCAGGCTTGCGGGTGAACGTTTTCCGATTGGTTTCCGCTACACCAGCACTGCCAAATTGGACCTCACGTCGGTCGATTCCATTCTGAATTCGGCGAATCGCGGCTGTGCGGATCGCGGCCGCCGGCCGTGTCGGCATCCAAGCACCACTCGATGCACCACACGCCATGTGTGGTCACACATATGTTGTCCCGGTACCGGCGAGGTTCCTTTTGACCTTGTGAAATGATTAAAATTCGGAAGGTCTGAACACGTGGCACGCCGATTAACACCTATCTTTCCATTCCGCGGTGGGTCATGCACCCTCGTAACCGCAGCGGCGCGGCTCATCATGGCAGTGGCGGCGCTGAGTACGATCGGTTCATGGAGGGAGAGAACGATGCGCTTATCAACGGCCTTGCTGGCAAGGTCAGTCAGCTCAAAGAACTGACCATAGCGATCGGCGCCGATGTTCGCGATCAGAACAACATGCTGGACAATATCAGCAATAGCTTTGACAGTGCGGGTAGCTTGCTGGACGGTACGCGGAAACGGCTGGGGGCATTCAGTAAGATGGGGGGCGACTGCTCGATGCCCATGCTCGCACTCTTTGTGTTCTTTGTGTTCATTTTCGTCTGGAGGATGACACATTAGGGAGATGATGTGCTAGGTTGTGCAACGACGCGTCTGCACGTAATGTGTGGAGTCGTGCGACGCAGATGCATTTGACACGATGACAGCGGCTGGAACGCTCAGGTTCGTTGTGCTGCTGCCTCTTGGCTCTGTGCTCCACACAGATCGCGGAGGCACTTGCGATTGGCGTTTGCCGTTCTGTCGACAGACGAATGGGTCAGGCTGCTAGGAGAGCCGCGCCACAGAAGTGTGGCCGGACCCAGCCAGGTCCGTGCGGCAGGTCAACGATGTGCTCCTAGTTACTGCCTGTCTCGTCGGACCCCTGTCCTCAGAGCCGAGCCGGGACCCACTCCTCTGACTCTCACGGCCGCGGCAAGAGTGGCGGGAGGGCGGGACCGCGTATTATGGTCCGTCGCGCTCCGTCGCGCGAGCCGCTGTACGCCGGACACCGGCGTGTGTGTGCTGAGTGTGTCCCTGTCCGGTAAAGTGACGCTTTTCGTCAGTTTCAGCGTGCGCCGGACGCGCAGCGGTGCCCCTACTGGAGCCAATCGACATCGGACATCGACATGACAACGAAATTTCAGCGCCCCCCGCACCGCGTCGTGTTGTGCGAGGTAGCGGTAATTTACCTCCCCCCCACATCGGTGTTTGCGAAGCTCGGCAAGTTGATGACCCTCTCGACCAGCCCGAGCGGCGAGGTTCTGTGCGTGATGAGGAGCAGCGTACGGCCGGCGAGCGCGCGCTGGAGCCCGTTGACGAGGCTCGCCTCCATCTTGCCGTCCAGCGCGGATGAGAACTCATCAAGGATGACAATGGGCGTGTCGCGCAGCAGCACTCGCGCGAGGGCGACTCGCTGCTTCTGACCGCCGGAGAGCTGAAGCCCTCGCTCGCCAACGTCTCGCGTCCAATGCAAGTCGGCGAAGTCGGCGCAGCCGGCGGCGTCGGCCGCCGCGCGCAGCTCTGCCTCGGTAGCACCCGGCCGACCGACGAGTAGGTTTTCACGCAGGCTTCCTGAAAAGAGGGCGGGCTCCTGCGGAACCACCGAGAGCAGCCGCGTGCGCAAGTGCACACGCTCAATGGTGTCCACGTCCACCCCGCCCAGCAGCACGCGTCCCCGCTGCGGCGCATACAGCCCGGCGAGCAGCGCGGCAATCGTCGACTTGCCTGAGCCCGACGCCCCCACGAGGGCGACTCGCTCGCCTGCAGCCACGTGCAGATCAAGCCCCGAGAGCACAGGCCGGTGCGGCGCGCTCGGGTAAGCGAAGCTCACGCCCTCAAACTCAATCTGGCCAACGGCCATCGCGCCGACCGCCCCGGCCGCACCCACAGCGTCGATGCGAGGGAGCGCCGTCGCGGGCGATTGACGCGTCGCCGTGGCCATACTCGAAAAACCTGGCGGCGTGGTGATGGGCACAGTTGGCGTTGTGCTGGGCCTCATGGGCGTCGTGATGGTCACCCTTGGCGTTGTGTTGGTCCCCATTGGCGTTGTGATGGGCATGATTGGCGTTGTGTTGGGCCCGATGGGCGTCGAGGTGGGCAGCTGGAGAGTCACGCTCCTCTCACGCTCCAGGTCCGCGGGCCGAGGCTCGAGCAGCTGCATCACGCGCTCCGAGGCGCCACTCGCGCGGCGAAACTCGGAGTAGGCCGTCGCGACGTTGCCCGCGCCGAAGCCGGTCATCATCGAGTACAGCAGGAAGGCGGACAGGTCGCCGTACGTGAGCGTGCCATCGAGGATCTGTTGGCCTCCTACAGCTAGCACTAGAAGGGCGGACGACTGGAGGGCGAGTCCCACTCCAGCCTCGCTCAGCGCCTGAGCAGCACCAACCTCCTCAGCCCTCCGGCGCGCCGTCGTCACCTTGGCCCCGTACCTCTCGAGCGCCTCGCCTTCGGCGGCGAATAGCTTGAGCGTGTGTACGTTGCCGAGAGCGCGCTCCGCCTCTGCACCTGCCTCTCCGAGCGCTTCCTGCACCTGCCGCTGACGCTCGCGCATGGTTTCGCCCATACGGCGCGCAAGGACCACGGCGGGTGGGAAGCTGAGCAACGAGATGCAGAAGAGCGATGGCGAGATACTGAGCATCGCGACCCCCGCGCCTGTGGCCATCAAACCCGCACGCAGCGCACTAATAGCGTCACTGACGACAAGCTTCTGCAGACTCGAACAGTCGGCAGTCAGGCGCGACTGCAGGTCGCCTGATCGCACGCGGTCAAAGAAGGCTACGTCGTGCCGAAGCAGCAGCGAGGTGAACGTTTCCGCTCGCAGGCGAGCCGCAACTCGTTCACCGGCCACGGCCATGAGCCGCCCGCGTACAGCAACCATGATAGATTGTGCGCTAAAGAGACCAAAGAGGGCAGTCGCAGCGGCGGCTGGTGTCCAACTGTCGCCGCCGCCCGCTAGGCAAGAGTCCATCACGGCGCCCATGACCTTTGGGAACACCACCGAGATGGACGAGGATCCCACCAGCAGCACCAGTCCGCCAGCGAAGCGCTGACGCTCGGGCCAAGCGAGGCGGAGAAGGTGGCGCCGGAATTCATCGGGTGGGCGTTTGTCGGGTGAGCGCTTGCCGGCCACGGTGCTGCAGTGACAATGGTGTAGCAATTTTAGGCGCGGGTGGAGCAGCGTGCCGATAGCGGCGGCAGAGCGGCCGCGTTTTCTCAGCATGGTTCGTGAACGTGTGTGCGGTTTTGTGTGAACGAGTGAAGTTAACAGGACCACAAATGTACGTGGTGGTGCATGTGTGTGTGTGAAGGGCATGGAAGGGCTCTTATAAAAGAAACAAAGGGGTCTCGCGTATTTCTCGCGAAAAGAAGATAGATCTGATGGGCGCAAGGATGGGCGAAATACAAGTCATAGGTGAATGTTGAATGTTGAATGTTGAACGGTGAATACACCATTCACATTCAGTTTGTTGAATTTTGCGTGAATTTTGCTCATTGGTTCGCCCGGCACTCCAGACTCCGAGCGTGTGTAGGTCTCTGGGTCGGAAATACGCCGGAAAAACGTTTTTCCGGCTCTGTTCCCGGTCTCAGCCGCATCGTTGATGATTCTGATTCCCGTCGTCTTTTGGAAACCGCGAGATTCCAGATTTCCAGATTTAGATACCTTCTTGCGAACTCGAAGGACACAGAATGCTCTTCTACGTCTCAGTCCTCTCCCTCTTTGTTCAACCGCATGCCGGCGTTCGCAATGTGAACGTGCGCACCTCGACGCCCGAAATGATCTTCGGGATTGGCTCGAAAGTGGCCACCGTCTTGACCGGAAAGGGTATGGTTGTGCCCACCGCCGCCTTTACTGTGACCGAGAAGGAGGTGCGTGCGGCGCAGAACTCGTGGGCGAACGCGATCGCGACCATCTCGAAGACGTACCTGGAGGGCGGTGACTACGTTGGCGTCGCGGGCAAGGCCGCGGGCGAGCTGTACGCCTGTAAGCGCGTTCGAGCCTCTCAAACTCAGACGCAAGTTCAGACGGAAGCTCGCGGCAGGAAGCTAGCCGTCCCCAAACGCACATCGATCGCTCTCAGCTTACGCCTCCACTCAATGCTCACACCTTGGCTCCGTGCACCTCTCACAGATGGACACTCGAACGTCCTCTTCAAGCCGACCAAGGCTGTTCAGGCTCAGTTCCGCCCGACGGCTTCCATGGCGATGTCCTACTTTGTCGGCAAGAATGCAGTGGCCAATGGCATCGAGGAGGACGCTGGCTTTGCCATCAACGGCGGCATGGGCTGGAAGTCTGTCGTCTTCGACAACCACCAGATCCAGGTCGAGGGCAACAATGCCATCGCGATGGGCAACTACTACTTCACCTGCGCGACCACGGGCGAGAAGACCAAGGTCGAGTACACCTTTGGCTACAAGAAGTGCACGGACGGCAAGGTGCGTATCTTCCTGCACCACTCGTCGGTGCCGTTCGTGGCCGGCACGAAGCCTTCTAAGCAGAGCGTGGCCGATGTGACCGAGGCCGAGGTGATCGCGGCGCAGAAGTCGTGGGCCAGCTCCATCAAGACGATCTCGAAGGTGTACAAGAATGGCGGCGACTTCGTCGGAGCAGCGAGCAGCGCGGCCGCCGAGCTGTACGGCTACGGCCACTCGAAGGTCCTCTTCAAGCCGACCAAGGCGGCCGAAGTACCCTTCCGCCCGACCGGCGCTTCCGCGATGTCCTACTTTGTCGGCAAGAACGCGGTCGAGAACGGCATCGCGGAGGATGCCGGCTTCGCCATCAACGGCGGCAAGGGCTGGGCGGACGTCGAGTTCCTCAACCACCAGATCGACCTCAACGGCCCGACCGCGGTCGCGATGGGCATCTACTGGTTCACCTGCGCGACCACGGGCGAGAAGACCAAGGTCGAGTACACCTTTGGCTACAAGAAGTGCACGGACGGCAAGGTGCGCATCTTCCTGCACCACTCGTCGGTGCCGTTCGTGGCCAGCGACGGCCCCAAGCCCGTGACCGAGGAGGAGGTGCGCGAGGTGCAGGCCAACTGGGCAGCCGCGATCAAGAAGATCACCAAGACCTACAAGGAGAAGGGCGACTACATCCAGACTGCTGCTGACGCCGCGGCTGACCTATACTACTATGGCCACGGTAACGTCCTCTTCAAGCCGACCAAGGCGGCCGAGTATCAGTTCCGCCCGACCGGCGCTTCCGCGATGTCCTACTTTGTCGGCGGCAAGGTGGTCGAGGACGGCTACGAGGAGGACCTCGGCTTTGCCATCAACGGCGGCAAGGGCTGGGCGGACGTCGTGTACGACAACCACCAAATCGAGCTCAAGGGCGGCATCGGCATCGCCATGGGCAACTACTACTTCACCGACGCCACCGACGGCAGCAAGGCCAAGGTCGAGTACACCTTCGGCTACGGGCGCTGCAACGACGGCAAGGTGCGCATCTTCCTGCACCACTCGTCGGTGCCGTTCGCCGCGCCTTAAGTGGTCCACTGGCGACGACGCACAGGGATGAGCTGCAGATGGAGCCAACCTGCATGAGGCTGGACAGCACCTGTGGGGAACGGTCTTCCTTCCATCCAAACATGAAGCCCAAAGTGGTTCCATGGCGCGAGTGTGAACATGCGCGAGTGAGGAAGCATGTGTGAAAAGGTGATTGCCATTGCGCCAGTGCGGTCGCGTTGCGTAACGGGTACCATGCATGAGGAGCATGACCATGTGGATTACTTTCTCCGGTCCGGTATAATAGAGCATGTCCATTGTTAGAGTTAGTGCCTTTAAGGATCTACCCACACAGCCCAACATCAGGGGTTCAGGGCACGCTGGACTCCAATGTCATTCATTTCCCTTTCATCACCATATTATAATGACGAATTCTACTTTCCAGTTGAGATTTTCTCCCGACCAAAATCGCCGACGTTGGATTCTCGACGTGGATCTGGCGCTCAGTAGTTAGTTGCAATTTGCTGATTTGGCCAAAGGATAACATGGCGCCCCCTGAGTTCCTCTTCTCCGCCACCATTTGCTGCTACAGCTCCGTCGACCTGGAGAAGATCCTCATCCTCGGCCGTGGCGAGAGCACCTTCATCTGCATTGAGGAGAAGTTCTGCTGCGCCGCGAACGACACCCCGTTGCCTGTCGGCATGGTCAAGGAGGATGGCTTCATCTGCAAGCTTGGCCTGTACTGCTGCACCGCGGGCTTGAAGAAGCCCGACACGAAGAACCTGATCTCGGGTGTCAGCCACATGCTCTGCTTCAAGTCCGTTGCGCAGTTCCCCTTCGGCGACAAGGGTGCTTTTGCCCCCCCCCCCTCTCATTTCCTTGCGTCACAATTGCTCATTTGAGGGACTGCGTGCACGCGCCCCCCGTGCGTCCGCAGTCGGCAAGCCGGTGTGCGCCATCTGCGCCTTCTCCATCATGCCGGAGCAGGGCTGCATGAAGCCCCCGCCGGGCGGTGGCGCCCCCCCCGCGGCCATCGAGATGGCCCGCTAAGCTCGCTCACAGCGCACAGGCGTGCTCAAGTTCCGACTACGATGGTTTTCTTCCTCAAGGACGTGACGAGAACGCCATGCGCCAGCGCGTGTGAGGGTAGGGTTGGTAAGGACCTGGTGACGCTGCTGCGCCTTGATGCGCACGCCGCTGCACGTCGATACGACATGCCGTGCTCGCCAGAGCCCGCGCCAGGGGCGTGTGTTACTGCCGTCAGACACCGCGCCAGCGCTGCACCTGCATCTGACAAGAGCCACTGTATCCACGGTCACCCTGGTTGTCACGTAGCAAGCGCCGTGTTGGTGCGATAGGGAATTAAACATAATCTGGGAATGAAAGTTTGCGAGAAAGTTCATCGATGAAAATTTATGAATATATCTTAAATCTAGCGAGTAGCGTGCGTCAGGATCCCCCGTCACCGAGTCTGCCCGGGCCCCCCGCCGACCCGGGACCGCTCGCATACGCAGCCACGTCCGGATCCCCCGCCACCGGGCCGGACCGGGGGAAAGCCGCGTGATGCCCGGTAGGTACGAGGTACTTCGGACATGGACGCGCTGCGCCCACTCACTCGAGCACGATGTCCTCGCAGGCAAACTCGACGATCAGCCTGATGGAGCCCGGCACGCCGGGGTCGGTAACATGCAGCGTGGCGCCCGAGTCGAAGAGCTCGCTGATCGGCAGGTCGAGATAGGCCACGTACTCTGTCTCGAGGATGCCACGCATGTAGAGAGTGTCGCCCTTTTTGCCGCCCACGACGGAGAGCGAGGGCGCCTTGAGTCGCAGCCGCGGATCCTCGGCCATCTTCTCCATCAGCAGCGTCAGGCTCGTCTGCGGCGCGGCGGTCATGACCACGCCGTCGCCGCACACGACGCACTGCGCGTTGCGCTCGTACTTGAACGTGGGCGCGTAAAGGCCCTGTCCACCCATGTACATGAGGTTGTTGTCGAGGAAGGCGGCGCAGTTGGTCACAATCTTGAACGCCTCGCTCGCGCACGCGGCCGCCACGATCGCATTCGTCGACGCGATCGCGGGAATGATGTTCTTAATCACCCCCTGCGTGTGCATCAGCGTGACGCCCGGGATGTTGAACCTCTTGGCTCGCTCGAGCGCGTGCGTGTACACCCAGTTCTGGTACGCGGGATCGTCCTTATCGGGCTTGCCCTCGGGGAACTCCTTGGGGTACTCGATCAGGTGCGCGTACAGGATGCAGTGCGCCGCGCTGCGCGGCGTCTCGGCAATCGTGCACAGCGGCACCGCCTGCTGCGGCGGAAAGAGGTCGAGCGTGCACTCGAAGCAGGCGGACACGCACGGGTAGATGGTGCGCACGTGGCCCTGGAAGCCCTCGGTGCCACCGTCCACGAGCGGGATCACCGACGTCAGGTCGGGCACACGCTCACCCGCCTCGCTGGTCTCGTACCGCACGAGCGAGCACATCATGGCATTGAGCCACCGCCTCGCCTCGATCGAGTCGAGCCCCATGACGATGACCTGGAAGCCACGGTACCATTCGGCGTCTTTCTCCTGGATTGGGCAGTAGTGCGGCGTGACCGTCACGCCCTTGACTCGCTTCATCACAAACTCGGCCGCTACTGTTGCCTTCGGCCGGCCAACGTCCGCGTTGCGGAAGAGGAACTGCCGATTGAGGTTGGATACATCGATGGTGTCCATATCGATGACGTCGATCTGGCCGAAACCCATCAGCGCAAGGTCCTTGAGCAGCTCGCAGCCCAGGCCGCCCGCGCCAACCACGAGCACTCGCGCCATGTTACGGATGAACTGCACGATCTCGGGCATCGGCTCGAAGATAACTGGCGGGTTGAAGAGCGTGCCATAGTTGCCCTCATTGGCGAGCGGGCCCGAGCGCGTCGTGAGCAGCGACACGTCCGCCCAGCGCTCCGCGCTGTCCGGGTCGTCAAGTGTGGCCATATCGGCGCTCGATTCCGGCCCGACTTCTCCGTCCCGCCTCGGCGGAAGTGTCGGAAGCAAGTCGAGTCAAGTCAAGTCAAGGCGGTTCACGAGGAGTTTGTACGTTCGTTTGATTCACGTGAATGCAGGTTTCGCCGCCGCGGCAGTCAATGTGCGACGCGGCTGCCGCCGGAGGCCGGAGCTTGCCTGACGAGCCTGCTGCCTGATGTCTGGCACGGATGCCATTGGCGCGGCGCGGCGTCGGGACAATGGCCGTACGCGCACCACCCCATACTCACGTGGCGCCGCTGCTCCTGCGGCTGCGGCGCGGAACGAGACAGGCATAATAAGCAGCAGCCTGTCCTACCTCAAGTCGTTGTTTGGCTACGACGACCCGGAAGACGATCTGCCGCCGCCCGCTCCCGCACGCGAACCCTCTATTGCGGTGGGAATGTCCGATCATGCCGCTGCGGGAGTCGTAGATCCTGCGCCCTCTGGACTCGGAGCGGTGCCACTACGCGGAGAGACCTCGCAAATTCTCGGCCCGCCGCCACACATGGTCGCGCCGCCACACATGGCCGCGCAGCCGCCGGCGCTCGGCCATTTCCCGAGCGCTGCCTCGTTTCCGGAAGCCGGTGCCGCCAGTGGTGGCGGGCGCTCGGGAAATGACTCTGCCGCCTCGGCTGGCGCCTTTGCGATGCAGCCAGCCTTGGCCTCCTCGTGCATGTCACCAGCGCCACCGCCCTTGCCGGCGCCGGCCGCCGTCGAGACGCCCAATGTATTGAGGCCCACCCCAATTAAGCCGGCCCAGGCGAACTTGCCCTGGGCTGACTCATCCAGAGCGACAAGTATTGACGTCATCAAGTACCTCACGCGTCCAGACAAGCGTCGGCAGAAGAGGCAGTCATCGCTCCTGCCGAACGCCTACGGCAGTTTGGGCCCGGAAGCCGCCGGCGGCTCCGGCGCTGGCAGCGCGGCGGCGTGGCTTGCTGCCACGAGCGACAGCGGCGGCAGCCTCTCCGCATTCCGAAAGCCGCCGCGCGCGCCAGCGCCGTTGGCGCCGCCGCCTCGTGCCGACGACACGCTCGCGCTGCCCGGCGCCGCGTACGGTCTTACGTCGCGTGGCCTCGAGGCGCCCGCGCCGCCCGCCTTCTTTCGGCTCTGCGATGCGCCCGCGCCATCGTCAAGCTACGGAGCCATCTCCGGGGCCAGCCTCAGCGTCCGTCCGGCGGCGACGACGCTTGGCGGCGCGCGTAGCTCAGCCTTCGCCTCTTTCCCACCCGTAACGAGCGCCGTATCGGGCGCTTCCAAACGTGGCTGGGCTGCCGTGGCCCCCGCCTACGCCCCGGCCGACAAGGCGGCGGCCGCTGCTCCGGCCGGCTCGCCGTCGGGAGAGCTGCCGCAGCTGTCTTCGGGTACGGCGGGGAGCGAGATGCCAGCCCTGAAGGCGGCGCGGCGCTCGTCGGCCGCCGCTCGATACGGCGCCGCGCCGCTCGCCACGAGCACCGCCTCGTGCCAGGCAGCGCAGCGGATCCTCCGCACGCTCGAGATGCTCGACGTGCCGCCCGTCTCGCTCCCAGCCAATCCGCTCGCCGCCGCCGCCGGTCTGCCTGCCTTCGAGGGCGCCGCCGCCCGGCTGGTACCGCCTGGTGCGACCGAACGTGCCGTGCTGGGCGAGCTCGGTGTGCCGGCTACGGCGGCACGCTCCGCGGCAGGCCTGCCGCCTACGCGTTCGGCCATGGACCAGTCGCCTATGGGCGCACCCAACGGATCGTCGACCGCCCTGTTCGGCACCGGCGAGTCGCGGCGAGTCGCGGGTGCGCCGTCCACCGCGCCGTTGAGCGCGGTGCCCTCTCCGTTCGGCGCTCGGCGCTGTGCTGGGACCTCTCCTTTCGCCTGCGGGCTCGGGGGTGCGGCCGCGACGCCAGCGAATCTGGTCCTGCCTCCCGCGGCGGCGCCGAGCCCCGGCTTTGGTTTTGGCTTCACTCCGGCGCCCGCGCCCACCCACGCGCCAGCGGCCTCGTCCTCCGGCTTCTCCTTTCGGGGCCTCCGCCGCGCCCGCGCCCGCCGCTGCTGCTCCGGCTGCGGCCAAAGCGAGCTCTGGCTTTTCCTTTGGGGCCTCCGCCGCGCCCGCGCCCGCGCCTGCCGCCCCCGCGCCCGCCGCCCCTCCAGTTCCAGCTCCAGCTCCAACTCCAGCTGCCGCCCCTGCTGCCGCCGCCCCTGCTGCCGCCAGGCCTGTCTTTGGCTTTGGCAGCAGCGCCCCCGCAGCCGCATCGCCTGCTCCCTCTTTTGGGGGCTTCAACCTGCCGTCGACGACCAACGGCGCCGCCGTCGCGACGCTTGGGCAGGTGGCTGCTGTGGTTCCGGACACGGACACGCTCAGCATGCCAGCGCCAGCTCCGCGCCAGCCTTCACTCAAGGCGCCAAAGGCGACTTCCCACCGAAGCCACGTGTCCAGCGCCGCAACGGGCCACGAGCCGAGCGACCTGCCCTCGCCCAAGGCGCCCGGCGATGGCGCGCCGGCGCCGAGTGGGAGCCTGAGCTTTGGCTGCAGCGCCCCCACTTTTGGCACAGGAAGCAGTTACAGCAGCACCTTTGGCGGTGGTAGCAGCTTCGGAGCGGGCGCGGCCACCGCCGCAATACTGAGCGCCCCGGCGCCCGCGGCTCCGGCGGGGCGCCCCAGCCTGGGCGGGAGCAAGCGCTTCTCGTTCACGCCGAGCAAGGGTCCGCCCGAGGATCCCGGCCTTGCACCCTCGCCCATCATCTACTCCTTCAGCAAGAAGAGCGCCAAGCTGAGCGCAGCAGAGCCGCCCACGACGGCGCCCATGCCGCCCACACCCGCACCAACGTCCGCAGCGGCCTTCAGCGCATCCGCGCCCGCGCCAGCAGCGCCGGCCTTGGGTGGCGTCTTCAGCTTCGGCACCGCCACCAAGGCTCCAGCGCCAAATCTCTCTTTTGGAGCACCGGCCGCTGCCCCAGCGCCAAATCTCTCTTTTGGAGCTCCGGCCGCTGCCCCAGCGCCAAATCTCTCTTTTGGAGCTCCGGCCGCTGCCACGGGCGGCTTCAGCTTCGGCGGTGGGAGCAGCGCAGCGGCACCTGCCGCCTCGGCCCCCGCGGTCGCGGCGCCTGCATCAGCGAGCGGGGCTGCTTTCGGGGGCCTCGCCTTCGGGGCACCAACCGCCGCAAGCAGCACAAGTGCCTTCGGTGCTGCCAGCAGCACTCTCGCACCGACACCGGCGCCGGCGCCTGGCGCAGCGGCAAGCAAGGACTTCGCCTTCAACGCCGATGCGCCTGCGTTCAAGCCGTCATCCGAAGCAACTTTCGGTGCGCCGAGATTCGGGGCGCCGGCGGCTGCCACGCCCGCCTTTGGCTTTGGCGCGGGCGCGCCCCCCCCAGCCGCATCGACTTTTGCCTTTGGTGCCGCCGCCCCTGCTGCCGCGCCCCCCGTCGCATCGGCCTTCGCCTTCGGCGCGCCCGCCCCTGCTGCCGCCCCCCCCTCCGCATCGGCCTTCGCCTTCGGCGCACCCGCCCCTACTGCTGCCGCCCCAACTCCGTCCTTCGGCTTTGGTAGTGGGGCCGCGCCTACCTTCGGGTCCGCGGCTGCTCGCACGTTTGGCAACACGCCTCTCGCCGAGCAGAGCGCCAGCGCTGCTCCCGCGGCCCCTTCCTTCGCCTTCGGCGCCACCGGAGGTGCGGCGACGGCCTCGACGGCACCCATATTCGCCTTTGGCGGTGGCGGGAGCACGGCCCCCCCTTCGGGCGGACTGTTCACCTTTGGAGCTGGCGTTCCGGCCGCACCCGCGTTCGGTGAGGGTGCTGCGCCGGCCTTAGGCGGCTTTGGTGGAGGCGCGTCGCCGGCATTCGGTGGGGTTGGTGCGAGCGACGCGAACCCCTTTGATGTCGGTTCTGGAGCCGGTGGGAAGCAGCGCGTAATGAAGAAGTTCAAGCGCCCATTTAAGGGAGGCGCCTGATGCGGACGAACGGCGCCGACGAAGAGGACCAGTGAGTGCAGCTCTCCAATGTGTGTGGGCGCTACTGAGTACTGGCTACTATACTCGGCGGGACAGAGAGTGTGCCAGGATCAGACCACCTGAGCAGCAGCACAGACGCGTGCGGGCCGGGGATTGGCCGGTCGCGCGGTCGGCAGGAAGTCGGCAGGGACGAGGGGAGAGAGCTTGAAGGGAAGGCCTTCGCTAGGCCAGTAGGCCTTCGATCGCGTCTCGGCGATACTATTTTGCCGTTTTGCTTAACTTTTGAGCCACACAACTATAATCGTATCCTGTTGTTGCTTTTGGTCCACCGGACCATATCTATACACGCACGCACCCTAGGGTTCAGCGTATCTCCCCAGTGGATTGAACAGGCGTCCTCACTTGCGCTCCATCCTCTTTGCTTCGGCCTTCTTTTGCTGCAGTTGCAGCCGGCGGTGCTTGGCCTGCACGTCCTCGTACGTTTTGAGCAGCGCCTTGTAGTCCACCCCTGCCGCCGCCGGTGTGTCGGCAACAGGCTTGCTGGCCCGGCCGCTAGACGCAATTTGCGCTTGCGCGTTGAGCTGCAGTCGGAGCAGCCCGAGCTCAGGCACGGCTGAGAGCCGATTCTTGAGTGTGTGGTAGGCAGGTGACTGTGGCAGCAGCATGAGGATGCCCCAAAGCGCCTTGAGCAGGAAGGGATGCGCCTCAGGCTCGAGCAGCTGCAGCCGCACGTGCGTCAGGATCGGCGATTCGAAGAGCTGCACGAGCTTGTCGATCTGCACGAGGAAGGCCATCGGCATCTCGAAGCGTCCAAACGTGGCAATGAGTTCGGCAGCATGCTCGTACGCCTGAGCCAGCAGGCAGACGGCGAGCAGCGAGACCGGGTTGTGCGCCCACGCGGGGTAGAGCGTCACGAAGAGCTCGGTGCCCTCGCTCCCGGGCTTCTTGAGCACCACACGCAGCTCCCATGTCTCAGGTGCGGTGAGCAGGATGAGGTTGAGTGCCTTGACCATCTGGCCGGCAAACTCGAGATCCTCCTCGTGCTGCAGGCTCGAGGCGAGCGTGACAAAGACGTTCCGCGCGTCGAGCAGGTCGCACAGCTGGCGCACGATCAGTGTGCCGCGGGCCTCGAGCAGGGGCCGTTCCTCGCGGAAGAGCGAGAGCAAGTGGTCGATGAACGGCCCAAAGTGCTGTTGGGTCGAGGAGGCCATGTACGCGAGGGCCTCGATGTCTAGGCGCACGACCTCCTCCGACGGGTTCGCGAGGCACTTGAAGAGCGCCGGCCAGATCTGCATCGAGAGCTGCATCACTCGCGGCGCCGACTTGCGTAGCAGCATATGCACCCACCCCAGCGACGCCACGAGCGTCGCCACGTGCGATGAGGCCAGGTGGGCCGTGAGCGCGTGCATGATGGTGTGCATCTCGAACTGCGCGTCGTGCGAGGCCTGGAGCAGCGCGCGCAGCGTGTCGTTCGAGCGCGACGCCGCCTCGCGGATCTCCTCCTCCGTGTGCGAGAGCGACGCGAGGACCGCATTCAAGATCTGCGCGCAGAAGGGCAGCAGCTGCTCGCGCCCGTGCGAGACGAGGGTGTGCAGCCACGTGATCGCGGTGAGGCGCGAGAACTTGTCCTGAGAGGCCGAGTGCTGCACGAGCACGTGCACAATCGGAGCGTACGCGATCGTCTCCGCATCGCGGATCTCGCGCAGGAACTCCTGGAGCACCGAGAAGGTCTGCGAGCGGATCTCCTTGTTTGGGTCGGCGAGCATGTAGAAGAGGCCGTCGAAGAAGACGGGCAAGTGCGAGAGCATGTCGACGTCGGGTACAGAGTCGAGCGTGGCGATCCAGCCGCACAGGAACTGGCGCGAGAACGGGTTGACGACGTAGATGCGCTCGCCCAGCAGCGGCATGAACGCGTCGATGCCAAAGTCCTCCGACTCCGTCACAATGTCCTTCATCAGCCTGTCGAGCAGTTGCATGCCGTTCTGCACCTGCGTGTCTGTGTCCGCGGAGAGCTTGAAAAGGCCGTCGAAGATGTCGTTGAAGTGCGCCACGCATGCCGAGCGCGCCACCTTGGAAATATTGTACAGAGCCTCACAGCCATAGTAGCGCACTCGCGCGTCCTGGTCTGAGAAGGACGCAAGGACCGGCCGGAGGAGAAAAGAGAGGCACTGCGCGACGTCCTGGCGCAGCCCGATGGCGGTGCCCGCGAGTGCATGCAGCGCGCCCTTGCGCGCGTTCGGCTGCGGCGAGTCAGCCAGGTCATTGGTTAGCTGCGCGATGAGCACGTTGATGCTATCAAACTCGCGCTTTTCGCGCAGGTCTCGCACGAGGTGCTCGACCTCGAGCGCAGCCTGCTTACGCTTCTCGTACTCCTTCTGCCCGAGGTTGCGAATAGTCGATGAGGACATGCTCATGATGGCCTTACGCTGGAGTACGACGTCGGGGAAGTAAGCTGTCGCCAGTGCTGCATGGCCTGTGCACTGTGCGGAGCCTAAAAACTTAGCCTTCATCTATGAATTCATGTTAATACACACAACACGTAAGCAGCACAGCCGTGAAGGCAAAACAATACAATACAGGCCAGGCCTCAACTGAGACACATGCAGGCAGAGAGCTGAGAAACAGAATTCACAGCAGACATGGCAGAAGAGGTTAAACACACCGGACCGGCGTACGTACGGATGCGGTTACCAACCACACGTAAACAGCAGGAGCGAGATGCATTCACACACCAACATGAAGAACGCAATTCACAATCGCGGAGTGAAGGATCACGTACTCACCCGCCTTTTTTGCCCCGCCTGCCCCGGGGGAGAACGGCTCCCGCCACGCCACATTGCTCGTTTTCAAGGGACGGGGCTGTACTCGTAATCGTAGCCCCATTCGCTCTCGAGCATGCAAATCTCCTCCTGAACCTGGCTCAGCTCGCCCTCCTTTTCCTTGCGCTTGCGATGGCACTCGTTGAGGCGCAGAAACAGGCCCAGCTGCCCGTCTCCGCCAGGCGGCATCGCGACAGACACGTTGCTGTCTTGCGCACGCAAGTCAGAGATGGAGTTGAGGATCGAGCGCCAGTCAGATGGAGTGGCCGCATGCGAGAACGTCTGCTCCTTGGCGCGATCCTCGCCCTCGTAGAGGACGGTACGCTTGTAGACGGGGTGGCCACCGCTCTGGCGCACCAGCTTCCAGTGCCCCTCATGCAAATTGGCCTTCAAAAGCTTGTCAGGGTTCGTCAACGGGCTCGATGCGAGTGCCGCTGAGGGCGAGGCGAGTGGTACGGCCGCCATTTCGTCCCAAGGGAGCTCGGCGGAAGCGGGCAAGGCAGCCACGAGCTCGCCGAAAGGATTTGCATGCTCCGTAGCGCCGAGCAGATCATCTCGCATCTCGCGCGCCTCATCCCTCTCCGCACGTAGTCGCTCATTCTCCTCGCACAATGCCTGCACCTGCATGCCCATCGCCCGCATCGCATCGCTCGCGCGCTGCTGCTCCCTGGCCTCATCGACTGTCTTCTGCGCCACCTGCGCGCCGGTCAGCTGCTCTGTCTCCTCGCGTTCGAGCGAGCGCAGTAGCTCGAGGATGCGCTCGAGCAACGCCGTCGACTGCGCGCGTTTGGTCTCGAGCTTGCCGAGCTCCTCTACGCTATGCTTCGAGCGCAGATCGGCATCGCCGAGCTGCGCATCGCAGGCGCCGGCCGCATCCATCGCTGCGCGCTTAGCAGCCTGAGCGGCTGCGAGCACGTTGGGCACTCGCCGTTCAAGCGCCTCGTTGAGGGCTAAGGTGATCGCCCAACCCTGCTGCGCAAGCTCGTCTGCCGCGACCGCGAGCACGTTGCGGGCCAGCGTGACGCCGCGCTGCCGCGCTGACGCCTCGTTCTCTGACTTGCCGCCGACCTCTGCGGCCGCCTCTTCGAGGGCACGATGTGCGAGCTGCAAAGCGAGCTCGTAGGCTTGGCCATCATAGAGGGTGCGTGCCATCATGGCGAGAGCATACGGCGACACCGAGGCAGCCGAGGCGGTTGCACAGGTCGGGAGCGAGGCTGTTGCACCAGCTTGGTTCACAGTCGACGGCGTCGGCATCGGGGATGCCCCCCTCGAGGCTTGGGTTGCCACTGGAGCCTCACCCACAGGGATAGGAGCGCTCGTGGCTGGAGCGTTGCGAGCGGGAGTGCTGCTGGCAGCAGCCTGAGGCGGCGAGCGCTGTCGCTGTCCTACGACGGGCGGCGGCGGTGTGCGCTTGGGCGGCTTCGAAGCGCCGGCAGCAGTCCACACGAGATTTGCAGGGCGGATCGACACGCGCTCTCCACCCCACGTCTGAGTGATGCTCGCCACAAGCTGAACCGCGAGGCGCGAGGCGCGGGCATCGAACGTGCCCGAGCAGCAGCGCCGTCGCGCCGTTGAGGTCGGCGCGCCCGACGAGGCCGTGGATGATCCAGTGCCCCGGGCTTGCTTGCAGTATGCTTGATGGGGCGGCCGGTCGCCGCAGCGGCTCCACGCATTCCATACACTTGCTGCCCCCAACTTTCTTGTTCTTGAGCTGGTTCCTCGAGAAGCTCGCCGGTTGGAGGTGACGCTCGCAGCCCACGCACCGTATCAGGGCGGGTGGAAAAAGTCCCAGCGCCTCGAGCTGCTCAATGCTGTACGCGAGGGGGTTGGCGAGTGCCTCCTTCATCGAGCTCGAGAGATTCACAATCTCGCTCGACCAGGCGTCGGTTTCGTCAACGCCCTCTGCGGCACCGCCTCCCCAAGGGCTGAGGCAGACCAAGTGCTGCTTCTCGACGCCGACAATCGCCACCTCGAGCCCAGTTCCCTCGGCTCCACTCTCGCTCGGGTCGGCCACTGCCTCAGCGAGCCGAACGGCGACTTTGGAGCTGGATGCGTCGACGAGCGCCTCGACGTGCCCCGTCCGACCGTTCAAGAGTTGCGCGGCTGTCCTCCAGAAACGAGGCCGCTCGCCACGTGGGCCGTTGCTCCCTGACGTAGGCACAGGCCCGCCCTTGGTGGCCACAGCCACTGCATCCTTGCCGCCAGCGCGGGCCTCGTCGTCATCGGCGGCGTCCACAACGCCCTTGTGCACGATGCGGACGTGGCTGCCCACTTCCAGCCGCGGCAGGTGCCAGCACTGGCGGCACAAGGGGCACTGGTTGGAGCCCGCATGGGCGAGGGTCAGGCAGCATGCCGAGCACACCACGTGCCCGCATCCTGGCAGCCCGAGCCACCGCCGCCCTTGCTTCCACGTGTCATCCTCAGTGTCGAGGCAGACGGGGCACTCGTAGCTACGGAACGGAAGAGGATGCTGGTCACACCGGTGGAGAGCGTGTAGGCAGGCAGCTGACTGGTGCTCCGCTATGCTGACTTCATTGTCCTCCACGGCCGACGCACGCTCTCCTGGGCGCATCGATCTCCCGCCCGAGGTCACTTGGCCCTCGCCCTCGTCGCCCTCGTCGCCCTCGTCGCCCTCCTCCTCCTCGTCGTCGTCGTCGTCCTCGTCGTCGTCCTCGTCACCCTCCGGGCGGGCGGACTGGGCGGGGGGGCGGGCGAGCGAGCTGGTCGTAGCTGGGCGCTTGAACTTCTTCATTACGCGCTGCTTCCCACCGGCTCCAGAACCGACATCAAAGGGGTTCGCGTCGCTCGCACCAACCCCACCGAATGCCGGCGATGCGCCTCCACCAAAGCCGCCTAAGGCCGGCGCTGCACCCTCACCGAACGCGGGTGCGGCCGGAGCGCCAGCTCCAAAGGTGAACAGTCCGCCCGAAGGGGGGGCCGTGCTCCCGCCACCGCCAAAGGCGAAGATGGGTGACACCGAGGCAGCAGGGGCGGGCGCGCTGGAGGCGAAGGCCGATGCGGGGCTCGCCGGGGGGCCAAATCCCGAGGCGAGCGTGACCGCATCCTTTAATTTGCTGGCTGTGAGGACGAGGCTCTCGAGTTCCTTGATGGTTTTGGAAGTGCAACAGCGCTCCTGTTCCAGAGTGGCCTTGAGAACTTTGCATTCCAATCGTTCTAGATTGGCAGATTGGCATTCAAGTTCAAGCAGTGCCTCGGCCCTCTCTTTATCAGCCACTGCCTGGTCTTTGGCCCTACGTGTCTCAGCGTACGAGTCTCGTAGCAGGTCATAATCTGCTTGGAGAGCTCCTGATCCTGCTCGGGCATCGTCGCGCATCCGAACGAGCTCAGCGATCTGCGCTCGGGCCTCATCGCGCTGATTGGAAAGCTCGTCGATCTGAGTGAGCACGTGCTGAGGAATCTGCAATCCTCGACCGCCGCGGCCACCCCCTTGCAGTCCGCGGCCGCCGCCCCTTGACGAGCCGATCATGACCAAACTACGGTCCCGCCCTTTTTTAGTAGGTCCGTGAAATCGCAAAATTTAACGTGTGAACTAGTTTCACAGAAATTCTCTGAAGACACTCACATGAGCGAGAGGTGGCCCCTGACAGACGGCTTTACGAATCGATCTTGATGAACGGCGTAATCAGTCTCTTTTCTCCGCAATGGAAGAAGACGGGCCCTTCCCACAGGCCGTGACCCGGCTGCGCGCGTTGCAATCGGCCGCGCAGGTCTACCGCCGCGCCCGCGAGCTTAGCGCGCAGGACGCCACGCCGGTAGAGCCCACGGCCCGCTCGGCGATGACGCCAAACCGCGGCCGCCACACCATGACTACCTTCGCATCGCCACGCCAGCTTGCCGAGCGCGAGCTCGCGAGCACCATCCGTCAGCTCCGCCTGGTCCAGGGCGGCGGCGGTGCCGCCGCTCTGGACGCGCATTCGATGCCGGCGGCGATGAGGACACCCGCCTCGCTGCAGACGCCGCTCGAGTCGGAGACGGAGCGCCGGCGCCACGCCAAGAGCCATCTGGAGGCGCAGCTGCTTGAGGCGCTCGACAGCGCTGCGGGGCTCGGCCACGAGCGTGAGGAGCTGCTCGACGCGCTGCGGGCGGCCGAGGCCACCGCGGAGGCGGCCGCGGCCGAGACGGAGCGGCTGCGAGATGAGGTGGCGACGCTGCAGCTCGAGCTCGAGGAGGAGCGGTTGCGTGCGATGTCGGCCGCCGAAGAGCTCGAGGCCGAGGCGCGCGAGCTCGCCGAGCAGCTTGAGCTCGAGCGCGCACGGCTCAATGAGGAGCGGTACACTACGGCGGTCATCCGCGCCGCCTACGAGGAGCGCTCGGCCGAGTTCGAGCAGCTGCGATGTGAGGTCGAGATGCTTCGCTGCCGCGGTGGCGGTGCGGCGGCCTCGGGTGCGGCGGCCTCGGGTGGGGCGGCCTCCGGTGGGGCGGCCTCGGGTGGGGCGGCCTCGAGTGGGGCCTCTGATCCGCCGCCTTCGCCGCGCGAGATGTTCGAGGCCGAGGCCGAGGCGGAGGCGGAGGCATCGGCGGTGGTGGCGGGTGATGGGTGGCACGAGGTACAGGGGGAGGAGGCGGCCGAGCGAGCGTCGGGCGATGACTGGAACGAGGGCAGCGCACCTAGCTCTGAAGAGGCAGAGGAGTCGTCCGTCGCCGCCGCTGCCGCACCCCCTGCGCCCGAGCAGGCGGCCGCGGCAGAGGCGACCGCGGCGGCACCGGAGGCATCGCCGGTGATGCAGGCGATGATCGTGCCAATTTCGGCGGCGAGAGGGGCGGAGAGTGCAGCGGTGAGTGTAGTGGAGGCTGAGGCGGCCGCACCCGAAGCGGCGCCGGTAGCGGAGGGGGCGAAGGAGGAGCCACCTCCGGACATTGTGCCGACGACGACGTGGGGTCGCAATCGATGGGTTGGCTTCCAGGCCGTCGACGAGTCGGACGCCGCACCGACTGTGCAGTTCAAGTCCAAGTTCCCGCTCTTTACAGTGGGCAGCTCGGCACAGGGACTGCTCGTCATGGGAGGCGGCGGCGGCGCGGCGCGCAACGGCCTCTCAAACGCGCTCCTCCTCTCGCAAATCACGGACGAAGGGGCGTGCGTGCGCACGGCGCTGCACGGCACGGGCATCGAGGCAGTCGCTCACCTCGCCATCGACGCGGCCGGCACGCACGTCGCGACAGTCCAGGGTGTCGACGTGGTCGTGTACGCAGTGGACGCTTCCCACAGGCTCACGGCCGTGCAGCGGCTGAGCCTCGACCCTCCCGACGCGCCCCCCGGGCTGCGTGAGAGCACGCCCGACCCGCAGAATCTACCCAACGCCTTCAAGCCGTACCACGCGTGCTTCTCACCCGACGGGAAGTTGCTCGCGGTCGGGATGGAGGATGGCGCCCTTCTCCTCTTTGGCGCCTCCTCTCTCATCGTCGCGGCAGCGATCGCTGGCAAGGAGGCAGCCGCTGACAGCGCGGTCGTCGATGTGACTGCCGAGGCGAGCGCGGCGCGTGATGCGCGCCCGTGGACCCTGCTCTGGCGCAGCCGACAACACAGCAAGGAGCTCAAGGCCGCCGCCTTCGCGCCCGACGGCTCTCTCCTCCTCACAGCCGCGCCCGACGGCAAATGCCTCGCGTGGGCGCTCGACGGCGTTCCTGCCGCCGTCACCGCCGCCGCCGCCGCGTGCGCTGCTGCCGTTGCCGCCGCGTCCGCCGCCGCCGCCGCCGCTGGCGTCGTGGCGGCGCCAGCGCCGCGGGAGATCGTGCCACCCAAATTTAGCCTCTTCAAACTGTGCGGCGGCGGTGGCGGCGGCGGCAAGCGGCGCAAGCCCGTGCCGCAATGGCGCAGCCTCGCCATCCCTCTCGAGGGCGGCACAAAGCGAGCGCCCGCACCTCTCTTTGGCGCGGTCAACTTTGGAGCTGGTTGGGTCGTCCGCTGCGACGTGCGCTCCGGCCGAAGCACGAGCTACGTCAAGATCGGTTCGGCGCCACTCACGACGCTCGCGTGCTCTTCCGACGGGCGCATGGTCGCCGCGGGCGACAACGACGGCGCGCTTCACCTGGTCGATGGCCGCACGCTGACGAAATTGCTCAAAGTGGTGCCGCATGAGATCTGGATCACTGGCCTGCTGCTGCGTGCGGCGCCGCCCTCCGGCCTCGCGACGCTTGCCAAGGCAACCGAGCCGCGCGCGTATACGGCCGTCACGCTCGGCGGCGACAACACATGTGTCTTCACCACCGTACCGAGCACCAAGCTCAAGGGTGGCGGCGGCCTTCTCGGCTCGCCCTTGTTCTGGCTGAGCGTGCTCGTGCTGCTCGTTGCTCTGGTCGTGCAGTACCCCGGCGAGGCGACCATCGTCGGTGCGCGGGTCCTCTCGCTCACTCACGAGGCCCTCCGACTGGCTGGCCCTTACCTCAGTCTGCCGGCGCCCGTGACGGCGCCCGTGGAGGCTATGGGGCAGCCGACGGGAGCGACGCCGATGGAGGCCCAAGCGCCGTGACGGCGCCCGGGCCGTGGGGCAGCCGACAAGGGATGCCGATGGAGGCCCAAGCGCCGGCCGGTGCCGAGAGCGACGGGGTGTCAGCCGCTCCTGCGGCCTAGTGATCTGAATGGGGAGAGTCAGAGGAGGGCCGCCGAGGAGGGCCGCCGCGAGTAGGACTCCAGTGTGGGTATCGACGTCGGGGACGGGGGAGGGCAGGACTGGACCTTGCTCGAATGGACTATGGCGTGGCGGACCGGGCGACGGAACAACTTGATGATTGTGCCGGCATACGGCCGGGCTGTACGGGCCACCGGGTACATTGGTGACGCGAGTCGGTGAACGTAGCTACCTCGTCCCGCCGGGGCGCCGCGTCCGAGTCGCAGTCCCCGACGGGGTCCGCCGTCCGCGCCGATTCGAACATTCGCATGGAGAGAACGTCCATATCGCGCCATATCCGCGGGGGACGTCGTTTTGCCTTTTGGGCGGCTTCGACCTTCGTGCAAGAACGCCCAACGGTCGACAGTCCGCAGCGGCGGAACGTGCGTAAATACGCTCAGTTTTGTTAACAAGGACCTTTCGCATCGCACCACGCAAGCAGCGTCGATTCGCGCCCGGATTTACCCCGGTTGACAGAGTCATGTGCACATCGACCTCGCATGTCCACAGTCACACATACACGCCGAGGCACCGAAAGCGAAGCGTGCCGCGACGCCCCCGCGCACATAGCAGGACGGCGGCACCGTCCATGATGAACTGTGCCGCGTCGCTGCGCCGCCGCAGAACCCTCGCTCGTCGAGACAAACTCGAAGAGGGAATGAGTTGCAGGAGCGCTTCATCAGTGCTTCATCAGTGTTGCCTCGGAGAACTTGTTCATCGTCATGGATGTCTTCGCCATCTGGTCGTTGAGCATCATCTGGTAGGCGGCCTCGGCGCGCTCGGCCATCGAACGCTCCTGCGCCTTGTTGAACATGCCCGCCGCGCGGTCGAATGCCTTGGCCTTGATCTGGTTCTCGAGGATCGCACGGTGCATCATGCGCGTCTGGTGCGCCTCTTCTGTTTTGTGCTTCTCGATCTGGTTGACCTTGGAGAGCTCGAGCTCGAGCTTCGCGCGCGCCGCCGCCGCCTTCTCCTTGTCGATTTTGACCTGCTTGAGCTTCCACTGCACCTGGTCTCTGCGCTCCGCCAACACTTGCGCGAGCAGGTTCTCGCGCGCCTCCTGCTCCTTTTGCCACACGGCCAGCCGCTTGTCCCAGGCCTTGTTGAGCTCCTGCTTGCGCGCCGCCTCCATCTCCCCCTCCGCCGACGCGATCGCGCGCTTCTGGGCCATCATGGCCGCGCCGAACTTACGCGTCTCCTCCTGCATGGAGGCATGCGCCCTCGCCTCGCGCTCGTCCTCGGCCTTCTCCTTGGCGAGCACGGCCGCGAGCCGCTCGGCGTCTTCCTTGCGCTCCTGGTCGATGGCGTTGGCGAGCGCGGTCTTGCGCTGCTTGTTGAAGCCGTTGAGCTCCTTCTGCGCGCTGTCGATGACCGCCTGCCGCGCCGCGGCCACGCGTCGCTCCTCCTCACGCTCCATCTGCCAGGACTCCTGCATGAGCGCTGCCTCCTCCATGGCAAGGCGGCGCTCCTGGTCGCGGTAGCTCGCAAGCTCGTTGACCTGCTGGTCGAGCACGAGCTTGTGCTGCAAGTCCATCTGCTTTCGCGCCTCATCCTCCGCCTCCTCGCGCCCGAGCTTGGCGAGCCGGTCCTGCTCCCACATCTCGTCAAAGGCGCGGTTCTCCTGCTCCTCGAGCTCGAGCGACTTCATCTTCTCGCCGATCTGGTAGGCACGCGCCGCACTGGTCGCCTTCAGGATCTCCTTGGACTCCTGCTCTCGCAACGGATCGCACGCCATGCGCCACTGCCGCTCGTACTGCTGCCGCACGAACGCGAGGCGCTCGCTCTCACGCTTCTCCTTGAGCTCGGCGGCGCGCGCCTCCATGCGCGCCTTCCGCTCGGCCGGGTTCGGCTCCAGATCCTCGAGCTGCTGCTGGTGCATCGCCTGCTCCGCCTGGAGCATCTGCGACAGCCGCAGCCGTCGCGCGTTGAGCGCCGCCTCGTCCGCAGCGCGAATGGAGTCGTAACGGCGCTGCGCTTGGGTCTCCTCAACGTATCCCGTCGTCTTGATCTCCCACTCAGCGTTGGCTCCGGCAATCCAGTTGGCTTTGACGACGCCCTCCATCACAATCCGGTCCGCCTCCTGCGCCCGGCGCTTGAGGATGAGGTAGTCTGGTGCAGGCGGCATGGCGCTCGCGCTGATACTATAGGCGGCGGCTGGGTGGCTGCTGAGCTGGCTCAGATAAGGCTCCGGTCGAGTCAGCTGCCTGCAGAGAGAGGGAAGGAACAGGTGAGCGGTCAGCTTGCAGGGGTGCAGGTCCGCGACAGCAGCTGGGCGGCAAAAGGCCAAGAGATCAGCGGACCCACAAAGCGAAGCCTTTACAACAGCAGGCGGGTCGGGCGTTTCCCGGATAGGGGGTCTGTGCGGGGAGGGTCGAAGCGCCACGATGGGCGTCTTTGCGACCGAATGCCGATTGTCCGGAACCTGGAGAGGCCAAGAAACAACATGCGCTAGGTAGCGGTCATGATGCCCGCGAGGTCCATGGGTGGTACGAGCCGCCTCAACTGTCGGTGGTGGATATGGCGAGGCAACCACCTCTTACACCTCACCACCAAAGTCGAAAGTGTTCCGAGAGGCTCTCGGGCAGATGCGCGGTGTAATACGACTATTAACTAGATTAATCTTCTCGTCGAGGTCGGAGGTGCGACTGTGAGATGCAACTGAGACATGGGCCACTTTGACGCGCGCCTAGACACGTGGGCGCACGTGCGCTCGCCTGGTTGTGGCTCACGTGTTGTGTTGTATGTGTC
>JWZX01002364.1:0-18310 GCA_001275005.1 Chrysochromulina tobinii | reverse complement strand
TGCATGTGTCTCATGCGAGGCCTGGCCTGAATTGTATTGTATTGTCTTCACAGCTGTGCTGCTTACGTGTTGTGTGTATTAACATGAACATTACGAACACGACAGACGCGACAACCGGACGGCGTGTGTGCTCGCAAAGAGGCTCGCGATGGGCAATGTCGAGTCGTGTGGAGCTCGCGACAAGCAGCCCGAAGGTTTGGAAACAAAGGCGCTCACCCTACCGGTCTTCCCTAGCAACACGGAGGACCTGGGCACTTTGAAAATGCTCTCCAAGCATGTCAATCTAGATGTACTGAGCAGCGCCTTCATCAGAGCCGCTGGGCCTGACAGCCGCATGGACAAGGAAGAGTACCTTCGGTTCGTGAAGAATATCAACCTGCCCGAGTCGCTCCACATTCCTCTCTGGGACGTTCTCGACATCAACAAGGACGGCGTCGTCACCGCGGTCGAGTTCAACGACGGCCTCCTGAAGATGTTGAATTCGCGTGCGTGGAATCGGTTCTGCCCAGCCTGTCAATACGACAACACGTGCGGGTTTTGCGTCAAGGTGAACAATGAGTGTAGCACCTGTGACAACGAGCGCTTCTGTCCAGTCCACTGGGTCGAGCACCCTGGCGTGAGGCCACAGAATGTGAGGTAGCCCAATGGGATGCATCGCCTTCAGATACACTACGAGTGTTCCACGTGCTACATGACTCGTGTTCAACCCATTTTTATCAAGAACAGGCAGATCGTCGCACTCGTCCTAAGTGGCGCTTTGTGAAAAAACCTGCGCGCGCGCATGCAACGCTGCCCTCCGTTTTCATCCCCTTTTGGTTCGATGACAAATAGGAATCGATGATCCAAATCCGGCCCTTTATACGCCATGATCTGTCTCTCGGTACTGCTGCTCATCGGCGTGCCGAGGCAAATTGATACGAGCTCAATGGCGCCTCTGGCCAAGGAGACGGGCCGCGCGCAGGTGCTAGTCGTCGTCTCCGACCACGGAAGCGGAACGTCGAACTTTGGAGAGTCTCTGAAAAAACATCCTTGCGTGTTCGACGTCGGGGAGTCGTTCGGTGCAGGATACATGTTATGGTCGACGAGCAAGGTCGCCGAGTGCGTTGGCAAGGCCGTGAATGACGCTATGTTCGACTCAGTCTCGGGCGCCCTCATGCACGCGGATAACTCAAAGATGACGATGAAGATCAATAGCGTGCTTCAGAACATCCAGGAACGTATGAACATCACGCGGTCGAAGCGTGAAGACAAGCTTGACTCTCGCTCGCTGTACGATAGTCTGGACTACAACCTCGCCGACTACTTCGTCCGCACCCGCAATCTCATCTGTGCGGCCGTGCCCGCCGACGTGTGCCCCCCTTCGGACTGCACGATCACGCTCAAGATGTTCCCGCAGTTTGTCGACGGCATCACTTTCGGAGTTCGCACGTTGGTGGACAATACACACGTCGCGTGCCAGAACGCGCAAAACGAGATGGCGATGGTGGCATGGAAGGATGCCCTCACATCGTTTAAGCGGAACCCCAAGGTCGCGGCGATCACGCTCGAGCGAGATGAGCTTCAACGGCAGTTCTCCATGTTCCACCGAATGGATCCTCTTGGCACGGATTTTGACTGCAGCATCCCGCGCGTCGCCACCGCGTTCGCAACCGTGTCGAAGGACTACACGGACGCCCAGATACAGGTCGAGGACTGCTGGGGAGGTGCCAGGGGCGCCAGCAAGTGCCTCGGCGACTCACTCGCACTAGTTGGCCTGTCTGTCAAACTCGACAGTGAAGGGACGGCAGACATGACAGGCGAAGTCGCGGAGCGGGAAAAGGCGCACGAGATGACGAGCAAAAGTTGCGCCACAGACCCCCTTGCCACTTTCAAGCTGCTGAAGAATGACCGAGTGGGTCTGATCTCCCAAAGACCCACCGGTGGCGCGCACTCCACAGTGGCTGCTTAAAATGGCACCGGCTAGGAATGGTCCGGCATATGTTATCCGGCAAGGGAGAGGCATATGTTATCCGGCAAGGGAGATGAAGACAGAGAAAGAAGAGGATCCCGTACAATGCTTCCGCGTTAATTGTAAGTACGTCAGTCAGTCAGTCAGTTAGCAACCAACAGTACAACATTTTGTCTGTGCCTTATATGTGACCGTTCGCTTTCACCAGCCTCGGTGTATCAACACCCGTCTTGACTTTTGGTTTTGAAACAGAGTCCGCGACACGTGTTCGCTCGGCGAACAAACTTACGCCCCGACTCCAATGTCGCGCTTTGCATTCGTCGCTGCGATCCTCGCAGTCGTCGAGGCCGGTCCGAAAGTGACCAACAAGGTCTTCTTCGACATTGAGATTGACTCGAAGCCCGCTGGCCGCATCGTCATGGATCTGTACGGCAAGACTGTGCCCAAGACGGTCGAGAACTTCCGCGCCCTCTGCACGGGTGAGAAGGGCATGGGCAAGAGTGGCAAGCCGCTGCACTTCAAGGGCAGCATCTTCCACCGCGTTATCCCGCAGTTCATGCTTCAGGGTGGCGACTTCACCCGCGGCGACGGCACCGGCGGCGAGTCCATCTACGGCGAGAAGTTTGCGGATGAGAACTTCAAGCTCAAGCACACCGGCCCAGGCACCCTCTCGATGGCCAACGCTGGCCCGGGTACCAACGGCTCGCAGTTCTTTATCTGCACCGTCAAGACTGGTGCGTAGCGAGCGTGCAATCGAACCGGAGACTTGCCCTTCTTCCCGTCTCCCTGGCCACCCTCGATTTGATCGCGATGTGTCGCCTTCCTTGCCTGGCCCTCCCCGTGCGCCGACTCGCAGCGTGGCTCGACGGCCGTCACGTTGTCTTTGGCAAGGTGTCGGATGACGAGTCGATGAAGGTGGTCAAGGCAGTCGAGGCCGTCGGCAGCCAGTCGGGAAAGACCTCCAAAACGGTGGTGATCGCCGACTCTGGTGAGCTTGAGATGCCGCCGGAGGAGGAGGGCGAGAAGAGCGAGTGAGCTTGCAGTGTCGGCTGAGAGATCCGCAGCCCATCGATCGACGCAGCTATGTGGTCGCATAGCCTTGCTTGGTGGAGCAGCGCTTGGGCCACGGGCGGCGGGTTACGCCACCAATCCATCAGGATCTTCTCTATGGAGTCCCGTCCCCGGTCACGGGTCGGCTCACGATCTCGCCTGAGGTACGGTACGGCTGTGCAGTGGTCCTCATGTGAGAGTATACAGAGCTCTGAGGTGGGGATGGTTGATGCATGAATTCGTGCTGCGACGCTGATTGAAAGCCCACACGAAGATGTCACACACGCGGAGAGGATCCGCCTTTCCTCGATCCCGGGTACCGACACATCCAGATCCACTACACATCATCGGTACATGCCGCCCCGCCCCCGGCCCGGCCGAGCATCCTCTGGCGTACTCGTGTCTTCAGTTTCCCCTTGCTCATCGCCCCTGCATGGCGCATGGTCCATGGTCCACCGCACGGCCCGCGTCGCCCTGCCTCACGCACACATCGCACCGCTCACTTCATGTACTTGGCAAGGAGCTTGGTGCGTTGTTCGTCATTGGCGTCGGTCTCCGAGTTTGCGTCGACGGCCTTTTTGACAACGTCCCTTGCCGTCGTCTTCTCGATGCCCTTGGCGAACGAGGGCATCTTGTCGGCGCACCACATGATGGTGCGGTTGACCCACTTGAGCGGCGTGAGTGAAGCGTGGAGGTCCTCAATCTCCTTGGCGAGCCTCTCCTTGTCATTGCGGATCTTCTTGGCCCCGTCCATGTCGCCCGCGTCTTTGCTACCAAGCAGCTGGTACTCCTGAATCTTGCTCTGCATTTCTCCGATGATAGCCTGCAGCGAGATCGGGCACGTGTACTTCATGTTCTGCACCTCGAGCTCCTCGCGGCTCACCCAGATGTGACCGGGCAGCACATCTGCCTCGTTCTCAGCGAGCATGCCGAATAGGAGCAGCTGGATGTTGTTGTTCTCGTCGACGAGGAGCAGCTCGCGATCATACTGCTTGCCGATGTTGTCGGTGCCGAGGCGTGCCTTGGCCTCGTCGACGGCCCACCAGAGCTTCTCGGGGAAGGTGGCGCCGTCCTCGCCCGACATCTCGGGACCCAGCCAGCCGCGGTTGGGTTCTTTGCCCTCCAGCAGGCCGACGCCGAACATCTCCTGACGGATGCGCACGCCGTGCATCCATGTCTTCTCGTCGCCGTCAAGCTGTGACTCGGTGAGGAAGATCATCGGGATCGAGATGCGGTTGTGTTCGTTGACCATGATCTTGAAGCCATCAGTCGACGAGAGCACTTTGAAAACGCCCAGGTACACGCCTCTTGAGGGCGCCTTCAGGACCTCCTTGGTGAAGAGGGTCACGCCCTTGAACCAGCGGAAACCAACGGGATTGGCCGCGAAAGGATTGAACTCCTCACCCTTGGCGGGCGGCTTGACCTTCGCCGGATCGTACTTCTCGTCGTACTTGGCGTAGTGAGCGTTCTCGAAGACCTCGTGCTCGACCTTGCTGAGGCCCGGGATGTCGGGGAGCGAACTCAAGCTCTTGACGCACACAATGCAAATGGTCGAGGTTCCGCCCTTGCTCATCTCAATCTTCAAGTCGTACACCGAGCCGAGGGTCTCTCCCGGACCGATGCCCATGATCTTCTTGAGCGCGGACGCACCCTCCTTGAAGTTACCCTTGAACGAGCCCGTCTCCTTCTCTAGCACCGTAAGCGGGGGCAGCTCCTTGCCCAGGCCCATCACCCAGCTCCAATCGGCGTCGCTGATGGTCAGGTCACTCGACAGCTGTACGCCCGGCAAGTCGTTGGCTGCGTCGACGAGCACCATGCGTTCCTTCAGTGTGTCCGTGAACCAAGCGCAGCACAGCATCACCTTTGACTTCTTCCTCGCATCCCACGCGGCGGGCCCCGTCTTGACACCCGAGACGCCCGTACCCGCCGAGATGGCGGTCAGCTTGCTAATGTCTGCCTTGGCGAGCTTGCGCAGGTTGTCTTTGAGGATGATGTCGAAGACGGACTCCATGACGAAGGCGATATTGGTCGTATCAGTCGCACAGGTCGCGTGAACGTACACCTGGCGCACCATAGGGTCCTTGTTCTTCTCGAGGAAGCGGCCCTTGAGGTACTTGACGCACTTGTCGTAGTCCCTGCCGCATGCTTTGGTCTCGGGCGTATTCTCCCAGCACGTCAGGTCTTTCTTTTTGAGCTTCTTCTCGAAGAGGTCGCGCTTGTTGAGGAACAGGATCATTGACGTCTTCTTGAACGAGGGATGGTTGCAGATCTGGTCAAAGAGCACGAGTGCCTCGTCTATGCGGTTAGTATTCTCGTCCTCATAGAGCAGCTGATCGTACTCGGAGATGGCAGTCACAAAGATCACGGCTGTCACGTTGTCAAAGCAGTGGATCCACTTGCGCCGCTCGTTACGCTGGCCACCGACGTCGAACATCGTGTACTTCTTCTCGCCGATCTGGAAGTTCTGCTGCACAATGCCGGTGGTGCGCACGCGCGCGCGGAGCACGTCCTGCTCGGTAGGCGTGTAGTCGTGCTTGAGCAGCTCGTCAGCACGCTCCCAGAAGTAGATGGTTGAGTCGTTGAGCTGGTACTCGGCCGCTCGCTCGATGGCTTCGGCAGTGCCTGGGTCGAGGTACATGTCCTTGAACGCCGGGGCGTACGACGATAGTGGCGCATCACCGGACGGCTGACCGTCTGCCGGGGCAGCCTTGAGCATCGCGCCCGCCAACGCGCCCTTGCCCGTCTTGAAGGTGATGCCCAGCTTCTCCATGCCGTCCATGACTGCGTGTGCATTGCCAAAGAGGTTGGCGCGGCAGATCATGATGAACTTGGCGGGCGGATCGGGCAAGGAGTAGAGGATCTTCATCTGCTTGAAGACGGTGGATTTACCTGACTCGCCTGTGCCAAGCACGAGCAGCTTGATGATGGCGTTCTCCTCAGCCTGCTGCTTCTCGAGCTGCTTCTCGAGCAGCTTTGACGCCTGGTCTGCCACTTCATCACGCATAGCCGAGTCCGATCCCGCAGCATGAGACGAGGCGCAGCCCATCCTTGTGAAACCTTTAGGGCGGTTTGCGGGTCAGATCGAGCGCAAGAGGCGATTGGTGCGGCGAGAGCCTGTCTGGGCGAGCTGCATTCTGACTGGATAGTTTTCATAGGCCCGCGTCACGTGAGCAAACCAGAACTTTGCTGACCTTTCAGAGACGCTGAACGCAGAAGTTCCGAAACTTCGCGCCAATTTGCGAAGAAGGGTCACTCACGAACGCGCGACCTGGGCAACGTAAAAAGGGTCGATGTGCATTCTGCCGAGACGGCGCTGCCGCGAGCAGGCAGCCGCGACGTCGACGCTCGATCGGTGGACTGCTCACATGCAAACCTCACTTGCCTCCAAGCCGCGCGTCGGCAAGAAGCGGCTCGCAGATCGCATTGGCGTTAACACAGCGCCCATAGTCGGCGCTGATGGATTCGGTGCTGATCCCAAGGCGAAGCGACCCAAGTCGGCCGCTGCGGAGGCTACTGCTAGCGCTTCCGCCCCCACAGATGCGAACAGCGTCGCCCAACCACGCGGCCGCGAGTGGACGGTGACGGTCGCACTTCCCGGATCGATCGTCGACAGTGCGCAGACGCACGAGCTGCGAAGCTACCTCGTCGGCCAGGTCGCGCGGGCCTGCGCCATCTTCAACGTGGACGAGATCGTGCTGTTCGCGACTGAGAGCGACACACCCGGTGGCGGCGGCGGCCGTCACGGCCGCCGCGACGGCGCCGAGCCCGACGGCGCCGTCGAGCGCAAGGGGCGTTCGGACGGCTGCGTCTTCATGGCACGACTGCTACAGTATATTGAATGCCCGTCGTACTTGCGTAAGCACATCTTCCCACACCATCCAGACCTGCGCTGCGTCGGCCTGCTTGCGCCTCTCGAAGCGCCGCACCACCTGCGCATCGACGAGGAGTCCGAGTACCGCGAGGCAGTCGTTATTGAACCCGGCACCGCCCACAGCCAGGGACGCGGCGGCCCAACTGCCGGTGCCGACGACGCCGAGGCCAGCGGATCTGCGGCCACCGCCGCCGCCGCCGCCTCCACCGCCGATGGCAAACGCGGCCCAGCGATGAGCTCGAGCGTGTACACGGGTCTGCGCAAGGAGCTCAAGATTGGTCGCCAGCTGCCCACGGGCACGCGGGTGACCGTGTGCATGCCGGGCGCTGGTACAGGTGCGGGCGCGGCAGGCACTATGCCGGGCGCGGCAGGCGGACGTGTAGCGAGGGTGGTGCCACCGCGTGAGCCGCGCGAAAAGGCGGGACTTTACTGGGGGTACGAAGTGCGCGTCGCAAGCAGCCTCGCCGCTGTGTGGGCCGAGTGCCCGTACCCGGGTGGCTATGACCTCAGCGTGGGCACCTCTGAGCACGGTAGCAAGGCTCTATATGCCGAGGGCGGTGCGGCATCCTTCGAGTTGCCGTGCTTCCGACACCTGCTGATTGTCTTTGGCGGCTTCGAGGGCCTCGAGCCCGCCATCGCCGACGAGGACACCCTTGCCGACTGCGACGAAGACGCGGCCTCGCTCTTCGACCACTACCTCAATCTGTGCCCTGGACAGGGCTTGCGTACCATTCGTACGGAGGAAGCTCTGCTGGCGGGCCTGGCGGCGCTGAAGCCGTACATCGCGCGCGCGGCGGCCCGTGGTGCCGAGTGACCCTCGCACGGTCACAGCGACAGCCCGCGATCCCCTGAGTGAGACGTGGCCATGGGATGCGAAAGCGAGCGCTTCTCAAGCCCACACGACTCTCTCTCGTGTCTCGATCGCAGAGTCTCGACTGTGAGGCTAGGGCGGCAAGTGTCTAGTGTGCGCCACTCGAGCGCGTCGCGAGAAGGGCGAGAGAGGTGGCACTACAGCTTTAGAGTGCGAACCGGGGAGGGATACCGCACATTTTTGTCAACGCGCGGTATCAGTGCACAGTAGCTCATTCGTTACGGGTCGGCGCTAACCCGCCCAGAACTAGCAACTTCTTCCAACTACCCTACTCGTCCGCTCGAAGCGTGCAAGGCCTACGAGACATCAGGCGCCTACGAGACATCAGGCACTTCAAATGCTCATGCCGTCGCCCCGCCCCCGGGTTCTTCAACCGGCTATCTCGACGACGACGTGCAGGTCGTCTTTAAAGGCGGAGACTCGCAGGAGCACGTGGACTAACCCGTCATGAGGGGTGCGCGATTTATTCGCGCACAACAGCTTGTGCTCCGTTACGGCAAATTGGGGCCAGCGCGTCCCGACGCCTCGTAGACCTGCAGCAGTTCGGGGAAATCGGAGATTGGGTTGATTGCCGATCGCAGCCTCTTCGCGGCCGCAGTCGCTTCCACAGCGCCTAGGCCCGTCTTGTTCATGATCAGCAGCACGCCAGTGGTGCCCGCACGGTGAGCGCCAGCCAGACAGTGTACCAAGACGTTCTCGCCCTTGGCTAGGGCGCCGTCCACAAACGAAAAGAGAGATGAGTAGAGCCAGGACACGATTTGCTCGTCCTGCCTCCGGCTAAAGTCACCTGAGATGCCGCAGCTCTGCCAATACGACACATTGAAGTTCAAGTATGCCATATTGGGATTCGATTCACAATAGTTCGGAATGTCATCGGTGCAATTCACAACGTGTTTGATGGTCTCGGGGTGCTTGTCTGCTCCTCTGGCCGCCGTCTCGTTGCCCACATAGATTTTGCCGCCCGTCAATGGATCCTCCCAAATCACATTCATGGGCTGGTAGCCGTATCCATGTGCCGCCTTCTTTCCAGCAGCTTGCAGCTTGGCTAGGAGTTTACGACCCTCCTCCGAGTAATCGACACGGCCCTGCATGTTCGATGCGCCGAATTTCGCATTTTCGACTGACAGTGTGCAGGCTGCTGTGAAACACAAACGCGCACAAAGTACGTGTTCACAACAACGCGATGAGCCTAAGTGGCAAGTTGGCCAGATCCAGGGTAGGATCCTGGGATTCGTTGGTGTCAAACTCCACTTCCGCTTTGGTGCAGAGTCTAGAACCTAATATGGAACAGTATTGAATGCATGCGCGAAATGTGTTCAAGTTCAAGTGCAAAGTCTAGAACAGTTCACAACGACGCGATGCTCAAGGTGGCAAGTTGGCCAGATCCAGCGCGGGGGTGTGTGGGGTGGGATCACGTCTAACTTCCGCTTTTCCGCATGCGAACTCTCTTCCTTTTTTGGTCACAGAATTTTGCTTTCCTAAAAGAGGACCTGCAAGGTGACGGCACGGTCGAACTCGTACGCGCGTCGGTGCGCACGGTTGGGCGCGCGTTCTCGACAAGAATTGTGTCAACTACGACAAGAAACAGCACACTATGCTCTTCGTCCTACAAGTTGCGCTCTTTGGCCTGGCGCTGCAGGTGGAGCCCGATGCGGCACTCCAGCTGCCAGGTCGCAATGAACCGGAGAACACGGAAGCCTTGCACGGAAGCCTTTCCTTCAAGGAGTTTAAACAAGCCTTTATTGGCAACGACTCAAGATTGGCTACGGTGCCTCCTCTTGTAGGCTCAAACTCCGACTTTTACGACGAACAGGCCATTGCCGCGAAGGAAGCTGTTGAGAAGGCGCTCTTTGAGAAGGCCGCCGCCGCGAAGAAAGCGGCCGCAGCCGCGGTTGCCAGGGCTGCTGAGAAGGCGGCAGCTGCCAAGGCGGCGGCCGAGCTGGCGGCGGCCGCGAAGGAGCTGGCCGGCATCAAGGCGGCGCCAGCACAAGCACCGGTGCGCCAGCCGACGGCGGCTCCCAAGCCGGCGCCACGCACTGCTCCTCTCCCACGGGCGCAAGCACCGGTGCGGCAGCCGACGGCGGCTCCCAAACCGGCGCTAGCAAACACCGCCCCTCTCCCGGAGCCGACCTACGAGTTCGACATGATCGTGCCAGCTGGCGTCGGCGCTGACCGCAAGATCAACTTTGACGTCGACGGCGTCACGTACTCGATGATTCTGCCCGAGGGGGTCGCGGAGGGCGACACGTTTCGCGCGAGCATCACCGTTTGGGAGAAGGAACAGGCAGAGAAAGCCAAGAGAGCGGCCGAAGCAGAGGCGGCGGCCGAGAGGGCGGCGGTCAAGAATGCGGCGGCCGACAAGGCGGCGGCTGACAAGGCGGCGGCGAAGGCGGCGGCGGCCAAGGCGGCGGCCGAGAAGGCGGCGGCTGAGAAGGCGGCGGCTGAGGCGGCGGCGGCCGAGGCGGCGGCGGCCGAGGCGGCGGCGGCCGAGAAGGAAGCGGTCCGGTTAGCAGCAGCCAAGGCGGCGCAGGTACTCGTAATGATCTCCGACCACGGCAGCGGCACAACGAACCTCGGGGCAGCACTCAAGGCCCACCCCTGCGTGATGGACCTTGGCGAGCCCTTTGGGCCAAGCTTCATGTTGTGGGCGAAGAGCAAAGTCACCAAAGAGTGCCAGGATGAGCTCAGCCACGACGCGATGTTCGACGCGGATACAGGCAAGCTCGAGCACGCCGAAAACCCAAAGATGAAGGAGAAGATTGATGACGCACTCTTCCGTGAGGATTTCACGGATGGATCGAAGAAACCGAATATTGACACGAGCAAGCTGTACAAGGGCCTGAAATACAACCTTGCCGACTACTTCGTCCGCGTGCGAGATCTCGTCTGTGAGAACGTACCCGAGTCCGTATGCCCAAGGGAGGAATGCACAGTCTTGCTCAAGATGTTCCCGAATTACGTCTACGGCGATACTGCCACGCCTCCTGCTGACTGCGGAGCTCGCTGCCAGTGCATGAAGGAACAGAACAAGAATGCGCTGAGGGCGTGGAACGACATGCTCACGGCGTTCGAGCAGGAGCCAAAGATCTCGACGTTCCAATTCAACCGGAATGAACAAGCCAGGCTCTTCTCGATCTTCCATCGGTTCAGTCCTACCGGCGAGGAGTTTGACTGCAGCATACCGCACCTCCCCACCCCGTACGCACTCGCAGCGGCCGACCACACCGATGCCCAGCTGCAGGCCGAGGACTGCTGGAAAGACCCTGCTAAGTGCCTCAGCGATGCCCTGGAGCTCGTCGGCTTGACCACCGAGAAGATGACCGACGAGACGATGGACGAGATGATGGCCGAGATGCTGGCAGGGCCTCAGCAGACGCACCTGGACGCAGACAGTAGAAGTTGCTCCACCGACCCTAAGGCCACCTTTAAGCGGCTGGCCAACGACCAGGTGGACCTCGTCCGCAAGGGGCCCAAGGATGACAAAGATGACAAAGATGCCCTGACGGCCGCCGCCGCCGCCGCGATCGAGATCGCCACGGAGAACGTCGTGATGGCTGCAGTCGAGCTTGAAGATGCACCACAGGCAGCTCGCCCCGAAGATCGAGATGCACCAGCTCACACCGTCAGAGAAGATGGAGTACCTTCACCAACCAAGGCGACCAGATTCACGATCGCAGCACCTGCACCAACAAAGGCGGCCATCAGAGCACCTGCACCAACAAAGGCGGCCATCAGAGCGCCCGCACCAACAAAGGCGGCCATCAGAGCGCCCGCACCAACAAAGGCGGCCATCAGAGCGCCCGCACCAACCCAAGCGAGCCGCGCGCAGGTGCTCGTCATCATCTCTGACCACGGGAGCGGCACGACGGACTTTGGAGTGGCACTCAACACCCACCCATGCATACTTGACCTGATGGAGCCGTTTGGCGACCAGTACGTGTTGTGGTCCTCGAGCAAGATCGACGAGTGCGAAAACAAGCACCCTCAGAATCCTGCGGTCTTCGACGCGGACTCTGGCGTCATCATGACCGCAAGCAACTACAAGCTCAATATGACGATCGAGCGCGTGCTCAATAAATTCGCCGAGCCCCCGGCATGGGCAAAGGACATCAGCCCCACCTACATCCCGCCTGCATCTATAGACTTTGACTCACTGTACACGGGACTTAACTACAATCTCGCCGAGTACTTCGTCCGCATCCGCAATCTCGTGTGCAAGGAAGTGCCCGCCGACGTGTGCCCCCCCTCGGACTGCACGATCGCGCTCAAGATGTTCCCGCGCTACGTCAACGCCATCACGGAAGGGCAGAGCACCAAGGAGGATGTGCCGAGCGAGTGCGAGACGGCGCAGAACGAGCGTGCGATGGTGGCGTGGATGGCTGCGCTCGCCTCGCTCAAGGCGAACCCCAAGGTGGCGACGGTGCAATACAACCGAATTGAGCTCGACAGGCAGTTCTCCGACTTTCACCGCTTTGCTCCTGCCGGCACCGAGTTTGACTGCAGCATCCCACGCCCTTCGCACGAATTCACCGCCGTATCGAACCTCAATACTGACCTCCAGCTGCAAAGCGAGGAGTGCTGGGAAGGTATTCAGGGTGCCAACAAGTGCCTCGGCGACGCTCTTAACCTGGTCGGCCTCACTCTCGAGCCGATGAAGGGTAAGGGGGCGGAGAAGATGGCGGGAGAGCTGGTGAAGCGGGACGCCACGAGCAAGCTGGCGAGCAAGAGCTGCTTAACGGACCCCCTCGCCACCTTCGTACGGATGCCGAATAACGACGTTACACTTAAGTATGAGCCAGTCAGCACGCAGACACGTACGCGCCCTGGCGTACAGCCGAAGCCCTTTCCGCTCAGCGTCCACGACCCCCAGGCGTACCCGGGGCCAGTGCAGGCGCGTCTCCATGAGTCCCAGGCGTCTCCTTGAACCCCAGGCGTACCAGGGGCCTGAGTAGGGCCTGAGAGGGGGGGCGTGATAAGCATGTGATGAGCATAAGGAGCTTGGGGGCGTGACAACGCTGACGCTGGTTGGCGTGACCTCCCAGCCGATGCGGGGGCACGACGGGGGATGCAGGAGGTAACGGCAGGCCAGGGCAGCCCTGCAGACGTGCCTACTAGTACTTACATTTTCGCGTGTGAGCGCGTCGGGTTGTGATCGTGTTGGTGTTTTCGAATTGAAACCAAGACACGATCTCCCGGACCACTCCCTACACGCTACAGGAAACGCTGTTTGCTATGCCTTTGGTGACCGGACCATAATTTCTAGCTACACGCACGCACCCAACGTTAGCAGGGTTAGCGTACCACCTCCCCGAACAATATGGGCGCCCCCTTTGTGAGAACCTACACCTCGAACTCCGCTTTCGCCCGACGCCGCGACGGGGGGTGGGGTGGGAGGTTTTGTTTTTGCTGGGGCGGTGTTGGACGTCGTAGAGGGGGGTGGACCTTGGGTGGACCACTCCCTACACCAGTACCCGTTCTCCAGGCTCCAGGGCCAGGAAGCAGGTGCGGGCCCTAACCCTCGCCCTAACCCTAACCCTCACCCTAACCCGAACCCTCTGCGGCCCATTCGCGCGCTGATGTAGAGGACGTGATCATGAGAAAGGCAAACGAGCAAGCAAGCAGTGCTTGAGCAAGGCCCTGCAAGATGGGCAGTTGCAGGGTATGCATGCTTCGTGTAACGGAAAACTATTTGGCGTCGAGTTTGGGATCGCAAACATCGAGGGTTTTTGGCCCCTCGAAACCAGCCAGGCCCGGCCTGGTCCTCGAGCGCTACTCGAGCGCATTCGTGGTGTGTTTGGGTTGAGCGGTCCCAGCAGGGTGGCGACTAAGAAGATGGCGCCGAAGCAGCCAGCCAAGCCGAAGACGCCCGAGCCGGCGGAACTGCCGCAGCAGGATTCAAAGCGTAGTGGCGGCAAACTCGACTCGGATCGCGCCAAAACATCCCTGCCAGGCAAAGGGGCGCCTGCCGCAAAGGGTGCGCCGCCAGCCGCGCCGACTGGCGGTGCCCCAGCTGCGCCAGGCAAAGGGGCGCCACCGGCGCCACCAGCAAAGGGTGCGCTCACCGCGGCTGTCGCGGCAGCCGCGCTGGCCGCGCCTGCGAAAGGGGCGCCGCCGCCGGCAGCCGCGCCTGGCAAAGGAGGCAAGCTCGCCACGGTCGTAGAGCAGCCAAGCGCGCAGCAGGGTCCCAAAGCGGGGACCCCTGCTGTCAAGGTCATCAACCCGTCGAGCGGGAAGAAGGTTGATTACCTGTCCGAGGAGATCATGAATCGCAAGCCTCTTGCACCCAACTTGCTGGACGCCCTCATCAAAAAGTGCGGCCCTCCGATGCAGGAAGTGAAATTCGACCGCAACGAGGCGAAGCCGCCGCCCGGTCGCAACGATGACCTGGCGCCCTCGCGTCATGAGCACGTGCCACCCTGCCGCATCGTTCTCATGTTCAACTGCTTCGAGGCGAGCTTTGAGCTTTCGTATGGCGACATCTCGTCGCTGCCCGAGGCAGACATGACAGAGATTCGCTCACTCACGAGCGGCAAGATCATTGGGCGTGTGCGCCTCTCTCCTGACAAGGGGACCCCCCTCGCCGAGCGTGTGATCTTCAACGATTCGTGGTTCCTCGGCTCGGAGCATGGGCTGGAGCATGACGGCTTGCAGACCGACGGCTACATTTTCTTGCGCTTGGATTGGCGAGACCAAAAGTGTGACCAGCCGCGCGCGGCGCTCGTCCGAGTGAACCCGTGGCTTGCGTACGGCTGCGGCGAAGGGGCGCGCGTAGGTCTTCGCAAGCCCGGAGCCACCGAGAGTACGGCGGCGACGGTGCAACGGTGGCTGCGCGACGACACTGTCGTCTCGAAGCGCGACGGCACCGACAACGAGGTGACTGTCGACCCGACGCCCTTCACAATGGTGCTCAGCTCGAACCCTCGCTATAAACCGGGCACCCGGCTGCTCATTCTCTACGAGGGAAGTTGTGTCGATGCAATGGTTGAACCCTTTCCGGTCGATCCGACCTCGACGGGCGAGTGGGACGTCAAGATTGGCTCGCGCCATTACCTCAAGGTGGATGGAAAGCTCATCTCGGGCTGGATCACCTCGAAGACCGCCGACGGGTCCGTCAACCTCGACGAGGTGCCTCAGCCCGGAGGGGAGGCCGTGCCGGAGGACAAGAAGGTGTGGGCACTCAACCGCAAGAAGGCGCTCGTAATGACCTCCGGCTGCAACGCATCCGACTCGGAAAAGGTCGGCTCCCTCACGAACAAGATGCAGGTGAGGATCCTCGAGGCACGCGAGATGGAAGACAAGAGCACGCGCTGCTACGTGTGCACCATCCCGTCCCAGTCCAGCCTCTACGTGACCATCGCGCTGAACGCGTTCAACCACAGCCCGCAGCGCTTCCCCTCTGTGGCAGAGTACGAGTCCGCGCGGTGCAACTACTGCGAGGACATCGTGGTCAAGGAGGCGATGGTCGAGGATGCAATCACGGGCAACCACCTGCGCATCAAGGACCAGACGCTGCACATCTCGACGGCGACGGAAGCCCTGGATAACACGCGTGTGATCCCTGCCGAGTGGAAGGTCAGCAGTGTGCTCGATCTCTGCACTCTGCTCCTGGTGCCCTCGCCCAACCGCGCGAACGGCTCGCATGCATCACAGCCGGTGCTCGTGCGTGCCGGGCCGGGCACTGGCAAGACCTGGATGGCCAAGCAGGCGGTGTACACGCTCGCCGATCGGCTACTGCGCGGCTCGGGCATGGGTGATGGCATCCGGCTCGTGCCGATCGTCGTCTTCGTGCAGCGTATCATCTACCTGCTGCGCGAGAAGGACGACAAGAAAGAGGTACAGGGCCAGGGCGAAAGGAAGCCAACTCTGCTTGAGCGCTACATCGAGTCCGTGTACAGCGGCAAGAAGTACGAATCGTGGTGCACGATGCTCATGCAGGCGTACGACATGCGCGCGCTCGTGGTGCTCCTTGACGGCGTGGACGAGGCCGCGGGCCTGCGCGACCAGATTGAGGAGTTTGTGCACAAGGAGGTCGTGCCTTCGGGCAACCGTGTGCTCGTCACCTCGCGCCCGGAGGGAGTCAGGCTCGAAACGTACAACAAGACCTTCATCGTGATGAACCTCAACCAGCTCACGAACGAGCAGCAGCGGCGCGTCATCAATATCCAGATGGAGGGTAACGTCTTCTTCGACCATCTGCTCTCGCTCGGCGAGGTGCGCAAGAATCTCGACGACGCGTACCGCAAGATCGGCGCTGTCGTGCGCAACGACCTCGAGACGCTGTGGGGACCCCACGCCTGGCAGTACCTTGTCGATGGAAAGCCCATGTGGGATCCGGCTCGGCGCCAGAAGAACGCGTTCGGGTCGAACTTCTGTATGCCCGTGCGCAAGCCGAGCTGCGAGTACCTGATCGACCTCGACAAGAAGATTGTTCTCCCGAAGACGGCCACCGGAGTGAGCCCGTTGGGCCGCGTCGAGATGATCTGTGCGACCAAAGCGTATGTGGAGGGCGAGTTCGAGGCGGCGATTCTGGAGGGCTTCTGCAGCCTCGCGGACATCAACAGCCGTGAGAACCTCCCCATCAAGGTAGCCGTTCAGCTTGGGGTCCTCTACATGAAGCAACAAGAGAAGAAGCGGCTTGCGACCTTGGCCTTGCTGACGGATACGACGAAGAGCAAGAATGCCAAGACCAAAGCGGCTGAGGCCGCGGCCAAGAAGGCGGAGGAGGAGAAGAAGGCGGCGGCCAGGAAGGCGGCTGAGGAGAGGGCGGCGGCGTTGGAAGCTGGCGCGGAGGGCGGGGAGGCGACGGAGGGCGGGGAGGAGGAGGAGGAGCCTCTCGAGCTGCTGGACAACCCGACTGGCCTGTGGAAGTCGATCATGCTCCGCACCGATGAGCTCTATATCGTGCACGAGAAGATGAATCCCACATGGAAGGAGATTCTCAAGAAGTTTGTGATCGAGGTAGCCCGCGATGACCCTGAGTGCAAGAAGCTCGAGAAGGACATCCAATTTGGCGATTTGAAGGACCCCATCAAGACCCATACGAAGGCATTAGAACTGTATGCCGATCGGTTCAACGACAATATCGTGCCGGAGACTTGTGTGAGCGACGTGACACGCGCGCGCATCGTGCTGCAGACAGGCACCCAAATCAAGGATCTCGTCAACCGTCTCACGGACGGCATCGAGCTCAGCGCCGAGACGCGCGCCCCTGTGTATCCGAGCATGCGAGCAGCCCAAAAAGAGAAGGAAGAGGCCGATCTGGCGGCTGTCATCCAACCGGGCCCGACCGTCCTGCAGGTCAACTGCATGTTCATGGACAACAAGTTTGACCACCTCGACCCGACGCACTTCCGGTTTGCGCTCTTGCAGATCGAGGTTGCTGAGAAATTGGGCGTCAATTTCGTCTCGATCTTCTGCGAGCTCGAGGTCCATTTCCACGAGATCCTCACTCTCGGGCAGCAGTCCAACGGGGTGGCCATCGAGCACTACAACTTCTTCCGGCAGCGCCTCAAGGGCTCGGTGCCCGTGGCGGAGCTCGATAGGCTGCTCGAGGAGAAGCTCATCTTCCTCGTGGACGCGACTGGCATCCCCGTGCTGCTCTCGCTGCTCGTGCTCATCTTCACCTCGGGGGGCGAGGACCTGACCAAGCTGCCCTCGAACCGCATCGAGCTCTATGAGATCGGCATCGATTCTGCCGTCTCGAAGCGCCTGCTTCCAGGCAACCGGGCCTCGACCGATCTGCTGATCCACGACTGGCTGCGCCTCTTCAACCTCGACCGCTCGGCCTTGTCCCAGACCGTCGATATTGTGGGCCCGGTTGGCGGCGACGCGAAAGGCGGCGACCAAAAGCAGGAGCGCAAGGAGCGCGAGCACCGGCCGACTCGCAAGGCCGCGCTCTCGATGGAGCTCGCAAACGACACTTCCTTCAACGAGAAGAAGGTACAGGAGGAGTCGTCGAAAGAGGCCAAGAAGAAGAACAGCGATCAGTCGGGCAATAAGGATAACAAGAAGCTGCTCAACCTGGACGCCAAGGAGGTGTATGAGGTCTTCCGCCACGGCTCGCACTATCTGCGCGAGGCAGCCAAACCCGAGGTGCAGCGCACCGAGCTCAACCGCATCGAGCTTACGATGCCCAAGAAGCTCGTTGACACGGTCATGATGCTCGTCAATGCGAACCTAAAGATGCTCCTGGGTAACCGCGCACAGATGCTCGGGCTGACGATGCTTCGACACATAGCCGTGTCCAACCAGCTCGCCGGCCGGCGCGAGTTCTCGGCAGTCCACGTCGCCACGGCGCTGCTCATCGACCAGGTGAACACGGAGGGGCTGACGCTGTGGATGCACCTCAACAAGGAGGACGCGGGGATCCCGCTCACGAAGACGCTCGAGGCGCAAACCGAGCTCGCGCCCGCGCAGTACCAGTTCAAGCACCTCTCCTTCCAGGAGGGCCTCTTCGCACAGGATCTCTTGATCAAGGCCGAAGCGGGCTGGGAGACGTGGGAGACGGACCTGACCGCTGCAGAGTTCCTCAACAACCCGTTCATGAACAACACGTGCCGCATCGCCGCGG
>JWZX01002363.1:0-31530 GCA_001275005.1 Chrysochromulina tobinii | reverse complement strand
CGGAGACCGAACTGAATGGTTGACCCAAGGGGGAGTGGTCTACTATTTTTCATGTTTATAAGGCCCTAACCCCACACCTGTTTGGGAACTGAATGTTCTGTTCACTATAGTTCCCCAACGTAGTTCCTATTCGATAGTTCCCCTACGTAGTTCCCCTAGTTCTACACAGTGACAGTCGAGTACCACTTTGTCTGTTGAAAGACAGATCAATTGAGACGGATAGAGGGCTCCTTCTGCAGTTGTCCCCACGGCCGAAACGCGAAGCGCGCAAGTCCCATGCACTCAGACTCTGAGTCGGACTCTCCTGCTGGCTCCACGACTCTGTCCCTCTGGGCTGCCCCAATACGCCCCGCACTCCCGGTGGAGCATGATGGTGCGCGCCATCCGAGGGCCACGATTTCATAGCTCGTGCAGCCCAAGCTCATTGAGCAGCTGGTGGTGCACGTCCGCAAGTCGCACGAGCTCCGCGAGCACATGAGCACTCAACAGGGTACGTTGGGTCGCGTTGTGCCCCGTGTACTGCGAGTGCGTGTTGACCATCGGAGTCAGGTCGTCGGTCTCGTTGTGCTCGGACGCCCACCCGCTGTGTTGGCGGGGCGCCTTCTTGTGTCGTCTGGCGCCCGTGGCTGAGGCATGCTCCTTGGCAATGTCGGGTGCCTCACAATGTGCACGGAGCTCCTCGCCGCGGTCGTCGAGTACGGCGCGGTTATGATGCAGCCCCGTAAAGTTGGCCAATGCGGGCAGCAGCACGTCCGACCGCAGTCGGCGCAGCCTCTCCTGCCGCACGAGCATAAACTGATCCTTACGGAATCCAGCGGCAAGCCACGAGCGGATGCACACGTAAGGCAGGATGTTCGTCACATGGTCGTGCCACACGCCCCGCCAGCATCGCCCAAAATAAGCGAGCACTTCGTTTGGTGAGAGCGCGCGCAACAGCTCGGGCTCCCGGTACAGCGTGCCGTTGCACTTTTGGAGCTTCTCGAGCTGCTCGGTCACGTCCTTTTCGAGGTTTACCGAGCGCACCTGCAATCATGGGTTCGGGTTCGGGTTAGGGTGAGTCCTTTTCGAGGTTCGCCGAGCGCACCTGCAATCATGGTGTACTCCGAGGCACTCCGAGGTGACGAACCTGCAATCATGGTGCAATCATGGTGTACTCCGAGGCACTCCGAGGTGACGAACCTGCAATCATGGTGCAATCATGGTGTACTCCGAGGCACTCCGAGGTGACTCAGAGGCACTTAGAGGTGACTCAGGGGCTCTTGGAGGAACTTGGAGGCACTCGGCACTTGGAGGCGTCCTCGTCAGAGACGCTCAGAGGCACTCGGGAGACGTTTCGCCGTACACGCGTACCCATCCCCAGCGCACGAACATCTTATAGGAGGCCGTGAGCATCGAGAGGGGAGGTCGCATGAGCAGCAGCAGCCTCCAGTGCGCCGGAGCGCCGACCGACCCCGCGAGGTTGCGCAGGGCCTTGGGAGCACATAGGTAGTTGGGCGTCATGTCGGAGACTACAGCGCCCGAGTGGCTCGTCGGGACCACGCGCGGCAGCGCCTTGGTGGCTTGGTACTGCCAGCGCGGCATCGTCGCCTTGTTGTACTCGTGCTCGTACGCGGGGCTCAGGCGCACCTTGTGTAGATCGAGCGGAATGCAAGCACGGTGAAGGCATGCTCGCGCGTCGTGTGAATATGAAGGCCCCATGCAAAGCCGGCGCGCGTGGGCCAGCGTATCGTCGAGCGGGCGCTCCCGCAGCGCCTGCATGAACTCGGGCTCCCAATAGCACAGCGGCAGCTCGACGCCCACGTAATCTTGCCACCCCTTGTTCCACGCGGCCGAGCCGCCGCCGTAGAAGAACCACTCCTTGCGGTACCCATAGTGCCCCTCGATGTTGCCGGTCAGGCCGGGCAGCAGATACCGCCGGCGCGCACAGCGGTCCGCGGTCCAATCGCTTTGCCTTTCCGCGTAGGTCGGGTTCTGCAACGTGGCACCGAGGCGGCCGCATACGCGCTTCGGGTGGAAGGCGTACTCCATGCACCGCCACAGAAACGTTGTACCGCTGTGCGCGCAGCACGGCACGATAAGCGACGGCAGAACCGGGATGGCGCCCAGCGGCCGCTGGCTGGGATCGGCCTTGCGGCGCTCCTGCCACTCGAGCGCGAGCTCATCGAGCGAGCGCGATGGCGGAGGCTGCGAAGACGCCTCGCACCACGGTACTGGCATCTTGACGTCCGTGCCACGCCAGTGACTCAGGTTGGCGCTCGGCGGGAAGGCGCAACGGTTGGAGAAGCGTTCTCCGTCGACTTTCGCCTTGCCAGGATTTGCAAGACTGTTGCGCGTCGCGTAGAGGCGCGAGAGCTGCGCCTCGACGATGCCGATCTGCGAATCGACCTGAATCAGCGCCGCGTCCGCTCCCGACGAAGAGGCGGCCATGGGCATTGCATCGCCGATTTTTCCCACGAACTTGTCCGAGAAAGGAAGTTTGCATTCCATTCTTGAGAACAAGAGATCAGTTCCGGGTGGTGAGAGAGTCAGTCGAGAAACGTTTCAGAGGTTCTGTACATTAATTGAGCGCGCGCCGTGTGCCACCCGCGCAGGAATGAGCTAGTCCAAGTGTTATCCAAGTGCAAGAAGCAAGTCCGGCTCGCGGCTGCGGCAAACCGCCCAAGCCGGAATAAAGCCGGAAAGGGACCGATGTGAGGGCCACCCGACTTCAGCGGCAGCAACCTCAGCGACTCAAACTTCGAGATCTAGAACGCAGCGGTGCGCGACGCCGCAAAAGAGTTTACGCGTCAGGCGCGCGCGGCCGCGCGCCTTAATGTACTTAATCTTCGCCGACCGCTTTTCATTTTGAGCAGCAGCAGGCCGGCGGGGAGGCGCGCTCTGGGAGCCTCGGAGCGGGAGGCGGCAGGCGGTCGGGTTCGCACCGGGGGCGGCCTTTCTGAGTTGGCCGCGGGGGTCGGGTTGGCCGCGTCCTGGGGTTGTAGCTGCGAGTCGGCCGCGATTCGGGATTCCACGGTCGCGTCGCGCGCGCGCGGTCTCGACAATACGATACCGAATTACAACAATCATCGGCACACCCGAAATACGAAGCCCGCGTTGATTCGCGACTAGTTGGTAGTTGAAAGACTATTTTTGTCGACTCGTGTCGACTCGAGCGTTCGACAAAGGTCAGAGCGTCGGCCACGGGCTTGCTCCGCAAGTGGCGTGTGTTACTTACTTAGCCCGCTTCGATCGTGGGGAGCCTGGCGGTGGCGCGAACATCAGGGATGCAGGTGGGGGACTCGGCTGCACTTTGCCGCCGGAAGCTGGGCGGGTCAGAGCGACTCCTCCGCCATGACTCAGAGCCACATATTCTATGTTCCTGTAGTACTTGCCACCGCTTCTCTCGGCCAGCGGCCCCCGAAGGCTGGTGCTCGCGCTCAAGGCAGCGCGCCCGAGGCCCGGATCGGGCTGATGATTTGAAGCCAAGGAAGGAGGAACCGTTTGCTGTCCTCCACCCAGGCTCAGAGGCTCTGGCTGTACATGCCTCGAGGCATACCATATCAAAGGTACATGTCCGCCGGCGTGGCTAAGAGCACAGTATCCTCGGCTTCGGCTCGGGCGCCATGCAAGCGCTGCGTCTCCGGGTTCGCCGCCCTGACTCAATGCCGCATGCCCGGCGCTGAGGAATGATCCGCTGAGATGAGGTTCCAGGTTCGAGTGCGTGCGCGCTGAGATGGTCGTGCCTGGGCGCCATGTTCGTGTTCGGCCATGCGCGTCGCGGCTGGCCATGTTTGTAGTGCTTGGGCGCGCCTCTTCGTGCTTGGTCGGCCATTTGGCGACGGACATAGCCGCCCAGCCTTGATCGCCCAAAGAATGCCAGCCAGGCGCAGGTATGGCTGACTGCTGGGCCTGCGGAGGTTTGGCTAAATGCTGAACGGTACTAGGCCGCACTGAGGCGCCTGGACTGGGTCGGAGTGAAAGGATGTGAGAGGCGAACAAGTCATCTCTCACCGAGGCGTCGCTCATCGGGGTCTGCTGCTGCACATGGTATAAGTGCTCATGCCCAGCCGTGTTCCGTTTGTTGTCAAGGTGATCGAACACCGCTTTTCGATCGTGGCCCAGTGCACTGGGAACGGAGGGCAGTTGGGCCGTCGGAAAAGCAGAGCCCGATTGCAGAGGAGCATCGACGATGCCCGGGCGTACGAGCAGACTGTCTACTCCCGAAAAAGAATGAGATTCGTCGTCGAAGGGCGGCACTGGCGAAGAGTGTCTTGAGGGAGCTTCCAAGGATCGAGGACTGCCCACGGCCTGAGGACGCTCCACCATCTGAGGTTTTGCCTGCGTATGCGCGCGCACATTGGCCAACGTGGGCTGCACCACCGGAGGACGCCCCACCACCTGAGGTATCACCAGCACTCGAGCACCCTGGCTGAAGTTGAGGCTGCTGAAGGTCGTGAAGCTGAGTCGTGCACTAACGTCACCGTGAGGGCTACGGCCATCTTCCTTTGGGAGCATAGGTGGTGCCGTCCTCTGGAATAGCAGCTTCAGTGTCGACCCCTGACTCCCCTCCATCGCGTCTGCCGTCGCCGCCGCGGTGGCCTCCGTGTTTGCCTCCCCTGCCGCTTCGGCTCCCCCAAATAGCTGAATCATCATCTGCTCCAGGCGTATATTGAGGTGCTTGAGCTCGGCCTCCTCTTCGGGCGAGCGCTTGCGCTTGAGCACGGCGATTCGCTCCAGGAGCTTCATGAGCTCCTCCAACAGCGCCAAGCGGACCTCAAGGCGCTTGAGCTCGGCCTTCTCTTCGGGCGTCAACAATCCGCCCCCCCTCCTGCGCTTCAGCTCTGCGAGTCGATCCTTGATGGCGGCTACCTCTGCTGTGATGAGGGCTCGGCAGAGGCCCATACCGACCGCCTGGCGCAACGTCCCCGTCTCGGCCTGCGACCACACGATAGCTCGTAGCAACATGCGCTCGTAGAGCATCCTCTTCTCGCCTTTGTCAGCACGTTCGATCGCGTCTGCTCGCCGCAGGAGAAAGATCACGCGCTTCTCCGGAGAGAGATTAGCTACTGCGGACTGATCGGCCCTAGTCAGATCATCAAATATCGCCAATAGATGAGGATCGAGCAGTTTGCGCGCCTCGATCACGTGTCTCGGCACACCTCTGTTCGTAACGTTTTTCAAGTACTTGACACGCTTCTCAGCGGAAAGGTTTGCAAGATTGGCCTGATCCTCATCGGGAAGCTCGTCAAAGGCTTCCTGCAGGCGAGGCGGCAACCCCTTGCGAAGCGCCCAGTACTGCAACTTTCCCCGCGTACCAGCGATGCCTTGCCTCTCTGTCACCTTCTTTTCGCGTTCGCGGCGGCGGACTACCGGGGCTTCCGTCACTCTTTTATGAATGATGAGGACTGCCTCCTTGCGCTTCTCTTTCTCCCTCACGGCCTTTTGCTTTCGACGCGTCGACTGGATTTTCGTGGCGGCCTTGTTCTTTTTGGCTGTCACCTCGCCTTTTTTCTTGACGCTCTCTTTGGCGCGAGTGCGATACTCTTTTGTCTTCTTCGTCGCGATAGGCTCCGGCGTCGCTGTCGGCTCCGGCGTCGCTGTCGGCTTAGGCGTCGCGGTAGGCTCCCGCGTTGCGATCGTCTCCGGTGTCGGCACATTCAAAGGTGCTGCACTGGGAGTTGTCACACCGGGAGTTGCGACCTGCACTACCTTTGAGACGACGGCAGGGTCCTCCGCCTCCTCCTCAGCGTACGTTTCGTCGAAGACACAGTCGACCTCGTCCTTCCATACGAATGCGACCATCATCACCTTCCCGTCTGGTCCGATGACCTCTTTTTGGACGGTGACCGAGACGAAGAGAACCTTCAAGAAAGCTGCGTACTCATGAGCATCAATATGAGCGGTCCACGTATCTGCTAGCTCGAAGAATGCGTCGCAAAATGCCTTGCGTGTGAGCTTCCCCCTCCCCTTTGTGTCCCGCACCCAGTCCTCGGCAATCGAGCGCTCGCAGTCTTCGGGGTCAAAGTCCTTGATCATGATGCGGTAGATGCGCCGCAGCATCATGGCATGGCCCTCCTGGTGCAGCTCATCGGCAGAGGAGTCACCCCCTGACTGCAAGCTGCGCTGCGCTGCTTCCCAATAAATCTGGAGCGCTTCGAGCACAACTTTGTGATATCTCAGCGCCTTCCGCGCTTCCATATTCTCCTTGGTCGCCAGGTTCGCATCGCCTTGCTGCCAGTACTCTACTTTTTCGAGGTCAGCAGCATCTTCGACGGATGTCACAATGCCACCCGTAGCCATCAACTGCTCCGCCTCTTCTGCCGCTTGCCGTGCGGACGCAGTCAAATCAAATGCAGCAGCTGCGGCACCACTCTTTACTCCTTGGCGCAGCTTTCCAATGTACTCAGAGTGAATCTTTATGCTGTGTCCTTTGCGTGGCGACTGAGGGGGCTTCACCGCTCGTTGAATGCATGTGCGGATCGACCCGAGCGCTTGTGCAAAGGTCCTTACCTTTGCCCAGTGCACCTTGTGGAAGGTTTTATCCGCCATAGGTGAAACGGGGTGTTTCATTTCGAGTGCCGCACTCGCACTCGCCGGCCGCTGGCCAAGCTGATGGTTCTTGGGAACCCTCAGCCGGCGCTCTAGAACTCTGAGGCGAAACGAGAGCGCCTGATCAACGACTTCTCGTGACCCTCTTCGTTTCTGTGCACGCGTGCTTTGTCGTCGTTCGTTCGTTTCTCGGAATCTGCGACATGGAGACATGTTTTCCAAACCCGGTCTCCGCGGCGAGCGGATACACAGCGAGTCTCTTACTCACGAGTGGGATCCCCGAATACATTACTCGTCATGATAACGTTGTACTGCAACGGTTGTACGCGGCTCAGATGAGAAGGATACAGCCGTGCGACCTGTGTAGTCGGAAGTCGCCTAATTATTTCCGTCGAGAGCTTGATAGGTCCAACCTCGATACCTTCAAATCGAAGCTCAAGCATTCGTCCACGCTCGGCGCAAAGAAGCTCGAGGCGGCCTTACTCGCGACGAAGACGTGCGGATCGATGAGTGTGTCGCCGGCAATGGTGCGGCGGAGCGCAGGGCTGCCGGGGCAGCCCTTCTCGATCAACTCGCGCTTGAGGTCTTGGTCCGTCGAGAGTTCACGCAAGGCGGCAGCCGCTAGCTTACGCCCTACCTTGGTCGTCGACGAGCCCTCAGCTTCGTCGAGCAGCGCGATGAGTGGCTCAAAGGCGCTCGCCTCACGGATGGCCAACCAGTTCCGTTCCTCCATCGCCAAGTTTCTGAGAGCGCCAGCTGCGATCTCGCGGCCGTTTGGTGAGCCGTTGCGCAGCATCGACACGAACGGGGCGATGGCACCTGAGCGTGCGACCCTGAGCTTGTTGTCTGCATGGCTGCTGATGTTCCAAAGCGTGCGTGCCACCATCTCGTCCACGCTCTGAGACGTGCCACGGACGAGAAGTGCAGTGAGTGCCTCGATGGCACCCGCCTCGGCAAGGGCCACGTGCGACGCCGGGTCCATAGACTGCACCTTAAGGGCTCGGACTGCGAGCGCGCTACCTCCAGGCTCCTTGCTGTCGAGCATGGCCACGAGTGACGCAAAGCCGCCCAAGCGCGCCGTTGACGCTTGCTTCTCACGCTCGGCCACCATTGACATACGACGTGATTCCTCAAGCCGTTGCTCCTCAAGAAGTTGCTTAGCTTCCCTCAGGTCGACGACAGCACGCACTTGATGGGTACCGTCGTAACGCCTTGGTGTCGCCCTCTGGGCATGTGCCAGCTCATAATGGTGAGTGAAGATCCTGTCGGGTTCCAACATGTCGGAATGTTCCAGTTGAAGCTCAGAGAAGAGCACTAGCGCTCCTTTCCCACACAAAGCGGTGCGACGGGGACGGCTGGCTTTCGAAGGTCCCGTCTAAACATATCAACTCGACGTTCCAGCTCCTGCGCGGCCGCGCGGCGTCTGTAGAAGTACGCGCGTCATCGTGAGCGCGCGCCTTCGCTGTGGATGACATGCGCAACACCACTGAAAGCTCAGTTAAATAAGTCGTGGGGGCGCTATGTATCGAGCCAGGTTCCACACAAACTAGCACATTCCACATACTTGCCCGTGGGCTTCTAGTACCGAGTATCTCGAACTCGTGCATGTTCTCGTCATCTCCGATCTCGTGCACAACCCTGTCGCATCTATGGCGCCTCTGTGCATGCAAAGTAGCACAGTCGCTCTCGAAATGAGCCTCGTCTACAATCGTACGTGTGCTGTCAGGCGTCGGGGTCCATGGCGGCGGCGCGCGCGGCGGCGGCATCGCGCTCCTCCCACGAGTCCAGTTTGGTGGCCATGTCGTCCGCCTCCTTTTTGATGTTCTCGAGCACGCTCAGAAAGGTGCGCAGGGCCATCGCGCCCAGCCGCAGCGCGAGCGTGTCAGCATCCGACAGCTGCGCATGCACGCCCATGCTCACGTGTGTCTCGATGGCGGAGCAGTAGCGCGGAAGCTTGGCCGCCGCGTGCGCCACCACCATCAGGAACAGGTCGAGCCGCAGTAGCGCTTCATTCGTCGCACGAAGCTCGCGGAGCTCGTGGCTCCCGAGCCTACCTACCGTCCCCGCATAGTCTGCATCCTTGAGTGAGATCGCCAGCTCTGCGTAGAAAGCCTCCGCTTGGGAGGCCGACGCACCGCCCGCGCGCGCTGCGCTGCTGTGCCCGCCGCCCACGCCGCCCGCAGCACCGCCGGCGCCGCCGGCGCCCACACTGCCGCTCGGTGCGCTGGTCGCTCCGCGACGACGGCGACATCCACCCGTAGAAGCAGTGGCGGCGCCCGTGGCGGTGCCGCTGGCGGCCTTGGCGCTGACCAACGGTGTCGCGCCGACGACGGCGCCCGCGACGGCGCCCGCGACGGCGGAAGACGAAGGTGGCGGCGGTGGCGGCATGTAGGCTGCGGCCGGCATCGCACATCCATTGGCTGCCGCGGAGGCATCGACGGACGCGCCGCTGAGCGCCGCCGTGAGCGCCGCCGCCTCCGCGCCGGCAGCAGCGTCCTCGGCCGCCTCCTCCCGGGCCGCTCGTCGACTCTCCCTGCGAATGGCGCGTAGCTGGGCGCGATGTGCCGAGAGCGAGTCGGGAGCACCAGCGCCCGTCGCCGCGCTCGGCTGCCGTGCGTGCTCGCGCCGTGGCCGGCGCTGCTTGACTTGGGTTTCAGAGCCATTGGCATTGGGCTTGGGCCGTCGAGGGATTGGCGTGGGCGGCATACTCTCATCGCCGGAGGCGACGTCGGCGAAGCTTGGCGGTGCGTCGGAGGCCACACTGGCCGAGTCGACTGAGAGCAACGACTCCACATCCGCCTCGACCGAATCCGTCACCGAGGAGTTCTCCCCGGCATGCCACCCGAGAGAGGGGTCCCGAGCGCCGTCCCAAGCGTGGCGCGGAGGCCGAAGCTTGCCTCCAGATTGACGAACCCCAGACTGGCGAAGCTCAGCACGCAGCCCGGCGCCCAGGTCAGTACCGGTCAGCGAATCGAGCGCCGCCGACGGATGATACATCGACACCTGCGAGAGCAGCAGTGGTTCGGGCGGCGCCGGCGCGCCCGCACCAACGGCGCCCACGGAGGCCGCGGGGATGGCGGCGGCGGCGGCGATGGCGGCGGCGGCGGCGATGGCGTCGGCGTCGGCGTCGGTGCCGACGGCTTCTGGTGCGGTGGCAGCGGCCGCGGCCGCGGCGGTGGCGTCGGGTGCGGGTGTGGGTGCGGGTGCGGCGTCGGTGGGGGTATTGGAGACGCTACACACAGCCACGGCGTGCGTCAGCCAGTCAGGCGCGTCGTCGTCCCACTTTGGAGACTTTGGTTCTTCTGGGGACATGAAGGTCGACACAGCGGCTGGAGCGCGCTCAGGAGAGTTGCCTACAATGGCGCGCTCGGGAGAGTTGCCTAAAATGGCGCGCTCGGGAGAGTTGCCTAAAATGGCGCGCTCGGGAGAGGACATCGAGGAGGGCATCTCGTCCTCGTCCGTGTGAAGTCGGCTGTCGGTGTGAAGTCGGCTGTCGGTGTGAAGTCGGCTGTCGGTTTGCGGAGGTCGCCAAACCGGTTGTACCGCACTAGGACTCGTGGGCGTGTAGGGCGTTGCTCCCGGTGGTGAAAGGAGAAGGTCGTCATCAGCGGCAGGGGCAGCAGCGGCGGCAGGGGCAGCAGCGGTTGCAGCCTCCGACCCTGCCGCGGCTGCCCCTGCCTTCTGCTCCGCTGCCGCATCCTCGGCTGCCCCCTCGTCGGCCGCCTCCTCTGCAATTGTCTGTGCTGCCTCCCTCGGCCTCTGCACCGCCTGCGCCGCCTGCGCCGCCTGCGCCTCCTGCGCCTCCTGCGCCGCCTGCGCCGCCTGCGCTTTTTTGAGGAGCGCCGCCGCCTCGGCCTCCTCCGGGGTGGGCACCTGCCGCTGCTCCATATGGAGGCGGCGAAGGCAGAGCGGCAGCTCGTTCTCCTCCGCATGCGCGTACCGCTCGGCCAGTAGCTTGGCCGCTCCGACGAGGTCGCTCCTGAGGATGGACGGTTGGCAGGTGAGGCCATCAGAGGTCATCAGAGGCAATCAGAGGTCATCAGAGGTCATCAGAGGTCGCTCCTGAGGATGGACGGTTGGCAGGTGAGGCAGGTGAGGTAGGTGAGGCAGGTGAGGCAGTAGAGGCAGTAGAACAGGCATGTACCTGAGGATGGACGGTTGCCGCTTGGCCGGCCGCACTAGGTACCGGCAGTGGCCCTTGGCTGGACTCGTCAGCGCGGCGGCCGGCGCACCACTGTCGCCACCGCCGGCTATGGCGCCCACGACGGCGCCACTTTGGCTGCTGCTGCTGCTGCTGCTGCTGCCAGCAGTCGCCGCCGAGGCCACCACCGCCGCCTCGGCCGTCGCCGCCGAGGCCACCACCGCCGCCTCGGCCGACGCCGCCGAGGCCACCACCGCCGCCTCGGCCGACGCTGGATCCGAAGCGAACGCCGTCGTGGGCGGAAGGCGTACCTCACAGTGGGCCATCAAGCGCACCAGCTGCAGAGCGTCCTCTTCGCCAAGGCCGCCTCCCCCGCCACCGCCGCCGCTGCCGCCGGGTGCGGCGGGTGCTGCGACGAAGACGCCCACGACGGCGGTCACGCGCAGCACCTGGGCTCCTAAGTCGAGGGCAAAGCGCACCGAGGTGGCCCTCACGCTCGCGCCTGATGAGGGAGGCAATTGGGGGTCATCAGAGGTGATCAGAGGTGATCAGAGGTGATCAGAGGTGATCAGAGGTGATCAGAGGTGATCAGAGGTGATCAGAGGTGATCAGAGGTGATCAGAGGTGATCAGAGGTGGCCCTCACGCTCGCACCGAGAGCGATGTCAACGAAACCGTTGGCATGGAGCTCGCTGATGAGGTCCGCGAGCAACGACTGGTTCGCCAGCCGCCAGAGCAGGCCACCCTGACCAGCCTCATCGAGCGACTCATAGTGCGCTCGGATCGACTCAGTGCTCCGTAGCTCCACACCGTCCGCCGTTCGCACCCGATACTCCATCCGAGTCAGCTCGTGCTCGAGGGTGTACTTGGCCAGCTCGGGGCGCGGGACGTAGTACGCAAGCAGCTCGGCCAAGGGGCGCGCGTTTAGCGCCGTATTGAGCACCTGCAGCTGGCGCGTGCGCAGCAGCGCCGAGGCGAACTCGGCCAGCCCGTTGAGGAGCGCGCGCACCTGCATGCAATGAGGGAGGCACTCATTGGCACTCATTGGCACTCATTGGCAATCAGAGGCACTCAGTGGCAATCAGAGGCAATCAGTGGCAATCAATGGCAATCAATGGCAATCAATGGCAATCAGAGGCCATCCCGTTGAGGAGCGCGCGCACCTCGCGCTCGCGCCCCTGCCTGCGTCGACCCTCCTCAGTACGCACGGCGAGCAGCCCGAGGGCATGCATGGCCTCGAAGCGCGCGACCGCGCCGCGCGACGTGTGCACGATCGAGAGCAGCGGATGCAGGCAGCCCGCGTGCAGCAGCAGCAGCCGGAGCCGCTCGTCGGCGGCGAGGGCACCGAAGAGGCGTGCGGCCGCTGTCTGCATCACCTGTCAGGCAGGAATCCGAGGTCATCACCTGGTCATCGGAGAGCTGATGAGGAAGGCAATCAGCATGCAATCCGAGGTCATCACCTGGTCCTCTGAGCGCTGATGAGGAAGGCAATCAGCATGCAATCCGAGGTCATCACCTGGTCCTCTGAGCGGCAGATCATCACGAGGACCGGAGGCGGCAGCGCCTGTACGATGCGCGCGGGCGCCTCCGCGTGCGCCGCCACCTCTGCGAGCGCGCACGCTGCGCACCGCACCGCATCCGGGTTGCGGGAGCCAAGCAGCGCCTCGATCGCCGGGAGTGCCCGTCCGGCGAGCATCGTGGAACGGAGTGCCTCCTGACCGGCCATCAGGGCGAGCGCGAGCGCTGCCGCACCCTGCGCATCGGGCTCCTCATTCACGTCGCACGCGAGCTCTAAGACCGCCTGCACCGCGCCGCACTCGAGCAGCAGCGGTGCACGTGCCGGGTCGAGCGCGGCGAAAGCGATGCCGAGCGCCGCCATCCCACGCGAGCTCGGTGTGAAGCGGCCGACAAGGCTGGCGAGCGCGCGCAGCTGCGCGGGCGGTGGCTCCTGGCTGCCTGCCGCCGCCAGGTGCACAAGCGTCGCGATGTTCGACGCCGCTTGCGATTGCAGCACCGGGTCGCTCTCCGAGGAGATTGCGTGAAGCGAGCGCACGCCGCGCAGGCCGAGGTTGTCGGGCAGCTGCCGCCGCCGCGCCTCGACGTCGAAGAGATTACCCGTGAAGTGGTCGAGCACCTTCCAGTCGAGCGAGGGTGGCTGCTGCATGCGCAGGAAGAAGCGCGAGCCGTACTCGAGGCACACAAGCATGAAGATGAAAATGAGGACGGACGAGAGCGGCGAGATGAAGAGCTGGTCCGAAGAGAGCGTGCCGGCGGCGACGGGCTGCGCGAGCAGCAGCCAGCCGATGCAGCTGAGCGCTGAGTGCAGCGACGCTCCGGGAGTCCCGAGCAGCGAGGGGCGCATGAACAGGCGGCGCATTGCCTCCGCGCGATTATTCCTTCGGGGCCCCGCTATGTGAAGGTTGCCTCCATTGGACTACATGTTCATGAACGGCTGGTCCCAAAGGGTTCACTGTGTCCTGTTTCGCTGATTACAAAAGAGCCCAAAGGGCGGCGCAAGGGTGGCGCTCGCAGATTTTTCAGAACGTCGTCTGACCGATCGATGGCGCTCATCGCGTTGCTGGTCCTGCTCATCAGCTCGACGTGCCAGGCCTTCGGCGTGCCCTCCGCCTCGCGATGCCGCGCGCCCGCCGCGGCCACCACCTTTGCCGGCTCCTCCATCGTCATGAAGGAGCAAAAAGACGTGCTCGAGCTTGAGGGCATTGTACTCGAGGCGATGCCGAATGCCAACTTCCGCGTGCAGCTGGACGACACCGAGCAGGTGCGAACTCTGCTGTGAACTCCACTCGCAGCTGCACTGCCACGCAGCGCTGGCCGGTTCTTTTGGACGTTGTCGACGCTTGCTCACAAGCCTGTGTCTCTCTCTTGCTCGGGCGCCGCAGGTCATCCTCGCGCATATCTCAGGCAGAATTCGCAAGAACTCGATCAAAATCCTCGTGGGTGACAAGGTCACGTGCGAAATATCGCCCTACGACCTCACCAAAGGCCGGATCACCTTCCGCAAGAGGTGAGGTTGATGCAGGCCCAGCCCCGCCTAGATGGAACATGCGCAAATATGCACGTGCGGACTGTGACTCGGCAACAGCACTTCTGAGGTCGAGCTCTAGAGTCGAGGACGTGAGATCATGTTATAGGTGTCTTTCCACTTGGAATCATCGTACATGGTCATGGACACAGAAGACACATGCACACTGCACTTGAAACCACTCTCTGACATTCGGATTCTCGCGTACCCTCGGAGCGCGTGTCCGCATGGCCATGGACGGACATAACCACACACATGACACACATGTCCATTTAATGAGAGTCCGCGTGCCGTCGGTAAGCACCGCGATGACGTGCCCCTCCCCCCACGCCATTCCCGACGCCAATCATGCGTCCTTCTCCTCGGCCTCGCGCCGCTTGAAGAGGGCGAGCACCATCTCGTCATGCTCCGCCTTCGTCTCGGCAAAAGAGCGCGCCTCGGGGATCTCGACGAAGGGTCGCAGGTGCTCATGGAGTGGGATGGGTTCGCCTGTCTCTTCGTCGACGCCGCGCATCGTGACGAGGTGCGTCACGCGCGACTGGAGCGTCTGCAGCAGAGCGTCAAGCTGCTCCATGGAGACAGACACCTGCACGTGTGACGGCTGCTTGTCGCGCGGCGCTTCGAGCCCCTTGGGTACGTACCTGGCGGGCAGCGGCGGGCGCAGGCCGTTGGGCGCCGTCCCGAGCGTGGCGAACGCCTCGTGCAGCCGCGCGAGGCAACTCTCAAGCTGAGGCGCGACGCTCGCGAGTTGACTGAGCAGTTGCTCCTGACGGCGCGCCTCGCGATCGGCCGTCGCAACCTGGTCGAGGAGGTGCTTGCCTTTGGACCAATTGGCGGCCGTGGCGGCCTTGGAGCGCTTCGTGAGGATCTCCTCTTCCACCTCGAGCTCTGTGAGCTCCCTGATGGCCTCCTCCACCAGGTCGGCCTGCTCCTGGTAGAAGGCGAGCTCCGATGCGTTGCGCGTCTCGTTGGCCTTATGCGTCCGGAGCAGAATCTCCTTGCAGCTGTTCGGGTCGCTCACCTCGTACCTCTCGGCCTCTGTCGCCGACGCGTTCTGGCCGGAGACGCCCGCGCACTGGCCGAGGTGCAGCAGCTGCCTGGCATTCCCCTCGAGCTGCGCGCGAATGTAGCCCGCCTTGAGCGAGATCTTCTGCGTGTACGCGTACGCCACGCGCATCTGGTGGCTCTCGGCGCGCTTGAACGCCTGCAGATCCTTCTCTTCGGCCGCCTCGCCGATCGCGATCACCTTATCGAGCTCATCCTCCATGGTACGCAGGCTCTGCAAGTCAGACTCGGCCGAGGCCGTCTCAGACTTCCACTCGTGCCGCATCCGGCGCAGCCGGCCGCGGACGCGCTCCTTGTCATCGAGCGCTGAGTGCGCCGCCGCCCGGAACGCTCGCATGTCCTTATCCATCTGCTTCTCCCTCGCGTCCGTTTCCAGGAGGAAGCGTTTCTGGTCCTGGCGCTCGGCCCTGTACTTGTTGATGGCGCCCTCGAGCGCCGTATTGATGTTGATTGACTCGCTCGCCCGGGCCTCCAGCAGCTCCACCTTGACGCACATCTTGTCGTGCGTGATGAGCAGCGCTTGGTCCGCAGCCGAGCCCGCCGCCTGCAGGCCTGCCCTGCCGCCCTGCCTCACCAACTCGGCGATGTTGCTCTTGAGCAGCCGCTTCATCTTCTCGTGATCGGCGTCATTGAATTGCTTCTGGAGCACCTGCTTATCGTACTCGTTGCTGTAGTGGCTGATGAGCGCCTGCTTCTCTCGCACGTTGCGGTCATGACGTGCTATCATCGCTGCGAGCTCCGCCGTCATATTGTTCTCGACGCCCATCTCGTCCTCCGCCGCGTCCGCGTCCGCTGGGGTCGCTGACGCGCTCGCGGCATGGCTGCGCGCGGACGCGGGCCGGCTGCTCTGGCGGCTGTTGCCGGCCGACGGCGGCGCGGGCTCGGACGTCGACGGCGCGTGAAGCTCATGCTTGCTGCTCAACGGGCGCGGCGACTCCGCATCTCGCTGCCCGCGGGCCGACGCGGCGCGGCTCGTGGCCTTGCCAGCGGCCGCGAGGCTGTCGGCGGTCGTCATCGCCTCCAGCCGAGCCATCTCCTGCTTCTCCTTTTCGAGCGCCTCCGCGGCCAGCTTTTCGGCCGCACACTTGGCCTCATAGTCCTTGACCGCCTGGTGGGCCGCTGCGCGCCGCCGCACATTATCGACGAGATCCTCTTTCCACGTGGGCACTGTGGCGGGCAGCACGTCCTTTTGGCCGTTGCCCTCCTTGTTACTCAGGATCTTGCTCAGGAAGTTAATCGTGGGCGACGACGAGGCGGGGCGCGACGTGACTGCACCCCGCGCTGAAGCCGGCCGAGAACCACCGTTGGACAAGGTGCCGTTGGCCGCCGACGGCGGCCGTGACCCACCGTTGCGGGAGTGATCGCGGGAGTGATGCGCCTCGCGCGCCGTCTGAGGCGGCACGGGCACGAGCGGCGGTGCCATCATGCCCGACGCCGACGACGCCGCCGCGCTGCCACCGCACATGGCCGCCACAACTGCCTCACCACCGCTGCCGGCGACTGTGGGCGCACCAGCCGCCTCTGCCTCCGCCTCCGAAAGTATCTTGAAGAGCGACGTGAGCACCTGATCACGGCTGATCAGCGCCGGAACCGGAGCGAGCTTCTTCTTCGCCTGCTCCGCCTTCCTCTTCTTGAGCTCACTCACACCCAACGTAGATTGTCTTTTGAGAGGCGAGGGAGGAGCGCCGTGAGGAGCGCCGCCCTCCTCGACGGACAAAACGGCCTCCAGGATGGCCAGCACCTTGGGCCCGCGAGAACCATGGCTTCCATCAACGGTGGACGGGCGGATCGCTGGCGGCAGCGCGCCCGGACGAGCGTTGGCTGCGCTGGATGGCACCTGGATGGACAGCGAGACGGGTAGGGTTTCAGGGACAGCGGCGCGTGGAGAGTCACGGCGGCGCGCGTGCGCATGATGCAGCGCTGTGTGGGTGCCGCACCGTTCGCGGCGAACGTCGGGGAGACTCCTCGGTGATGTTGGCCAGCGGCGGCATTCAGCGTGGCCTGGCGTCCCTGTGGCTGTTCGACCGGCCGGGGAGTGCCGCGACGGCGCGATTTGCCATTTCATGCACCAACAACCGCCGATGGCAATATGTAAGCTGCGCGTAGGATTCTTCTGTGGGCTCTGTTATTGATGAGCCGTATTTTCCCTTCACAATTCGTGTAACTTCTTCGATTTTATTTCCTGAACAAAGATGGCCGTCCTCTCTGTTCTCGCTCTGGCCATCGCTGGACGTCCTCTCTGTTCTTATGCTTGCGCTTTCCACAAATACGCGTCGCCGCGCGCGACTCCAGCACCGAGAATGATCGCAGATGAGAACCGCGACGCGCCACGCGATGAACTTGCCATAGTGGACGGCCAGCGTAGAGGAGTGCTGGCAGCGCTCTTCGCCTGGCAAGCTGCTGAGGTTGCGCTGTGGTGTGGTAGCCGACCGGAGAACGCATCTGCCGACACTCTTCCACCAGAGGAGGCCTTTCCTTTCAGCAAGGAGCCATGGTGGGACAAGCCCGGAGCCGTTGCACGCGGCGCCATCGAGCGTGACAGGTTCACGCAAGAGCAGGCATTCGCGGCTCAGCTAGCTGAGACACAGGATCTGATGAGCGCTGGGCTGGACTCACGTACTGCAGCACGCCAGGCCACAGATTTGATTCGGAGGCAGTTCCCGATGGCCAACCTGCCAGAGGATACCATTCCCTTGGTTGCAGAAGAAGCGCTGAGGAGACGAAAAGGCGCGATGTAGCGCGCGTGGAGTTTGGAGGAGTAAAACTAGACTCAACCCAAGTTTAGTATTCGAGATTCTGATGGTCAACTATCCTCTAATCTACGAACCTGGACATGGACTGTGAGTATCTAACGGACATCTCCTAACGGACCGTTGTGTAACCGGGTGCAACTGCCGAGATGCGGCCCGAGTGCCCCGAATGTCGTAACGCTGTCACAGGTGGGTGTCACATCAGACGGTTCGACAGCGAACGAACAACGGCTGCACTCCTCGTCTTCCACGCATCAAGTTGGTTGTAAATGACCTCGGCGCTCATAAAGATGATCCCTGAGCCTGGCACCACCCTGGCGCAGCGAGCTAGGATGCCGCTGAACAGGACCTTCGCACCTTCCTCGCGCACAATATACCGGAAGCATTGGAGCGTCGTCGTGTATGGCTTCCTTCCCGAGGATTGCATGCGCGTCTTCACCACATCGAATGGCTGCGTGGCGAAACTCGCGACCAGCCCGGACCCAACGCCTCCGAGGAAGGATTCGGAAGGGCTTAGCTTCGCCTCGGCGCTGCCTTTGAGCCATCGTGTGTACTCGGACATGAAGAGGAACCGAACACTGACCGATCCGCCCTGCTTGAGTGCCGTGGAGAGGCCGCCTTGGTACAGCCCCGCCACGCCTTCCCTCTCGACGATGAGGCGGACGCCACTCCGGAAGCCCATGTTCAGGCTGATGAGCTTCGTCTTGATGGTCTCCTGAGGTGTGACTACCAGAACGGCCTCGGCGATGCCCGCGAACAAGCCGGCCACAAAGCTTGCGCCGGCGGAGAGCGTACCGTCCGCGGAGCGCAGCTGGTCGCGGAAGTATGCATTCGCCCCAAAGCGGCAGCTGGACTTTGGGATGGAGAGGATGAGCGTGGGCGTGAGACCCGTGTAGACCGAGAAGAAGCCCGCCGTCTTGATGTTGTACTGTAGGCCTTCGACGATTCCCTTGTACGGCTGCGGTGCCGACACTATGCCGCCGCGCACGACAATCTTCCGTGGCTGCTGCTGCTGAGTCTTGATGTATTCGACAGGCCATGTGGCACCGGCCTCTATAGCACCGGCGATCCCCCCTGCAAGCATGGTGAGCACGGTATCCTTTTTCCGACGGGGCTTCTCAGGGACAGCCGAACTGCTGCTGGACTGGCTCATGAGCCGCGGCTCGCGGGCTGCGGCTCCGCGTCCGTAGGCTGAAGACCCAAGTGCAGGAAGTCGCGACCGTCGTGGTGTCTGTGCGCTGACAAAACGAACCCTAGTGTGAACTGGCTGTTAATACTGGGCGCGCTTTTCCTTCATCGCTCGCTACCGCGCGAGATACGATCTCGTCTGCTCCTCTCACTCTCAGGATTCCACGCGCCTCTGGCCCTCAAGTTTCTCGACTGCCACGCTGCCGATGTCACAGCATGGCTTAGTTTTCACAGCATCGGCATCTCGTCAGTCTCACAAGGCATCCTCGCACGCGGGCACGACTCATCAGGCCGCGTCGCCAGCAGCAGGTCAGCAGCCGCAGCATGCAGCAGGCCACTGCCTGCCACCAGGAAGCATTACATGAACCCCCGCCTGTCAGCATGGGCGCTAGGCCGCCACATGACCTGCCCCGCCCCGTTACCGCCACCGTCATCATCGCCGCCGCCGCTGCCGCTGCCGCCGCCGCTGCGCGCTCAGGGTCTCGCCACCTCGCCCGATCAGGGTCTCCGGCCATCCTCTCTGCAGGTGTTGGTCCCTCATCGGCCAATTGCTCTGCGGGGAGCTTCTTCGGAGAGCTCGGCGAGCCCACTCGAGGAAGTCGATCTCGTTCGGCGAGCCCACTCGGGGAAGTCGATCTCGTTCGGCGAGCTCACTCGGGGAAGTCGATCTTGTTCGGCGAGCTCACTCGGGGAAGTCGATCTCGCCTTGCATGATCCGAGAGCTCTCCACTGAGAAGCCGAGCATCGAGGGGTCGGCCACTTTCTTCTTGGGCGCGCCCTTACGCCCCTTGGGGGCCGAGAAACCGTTCTCGTCCTCCTTGGGTGGCGTCGCCGCCGCCGCCTTCTTGCCGCCCGCCGTTTGCCACTCGCGGCTCTCGCCGACGCCGCGCGCCGCGCGCTTCCGAAGCGTAAACTCGTTGGCGAAGGTGTCGACAGCCTTCGAGGTGCCGAGGTACGTGGCAAAGTACGAGTGCACCTCGTCCTCTGAGTGGAGCGAAAAGACGAACTGCGCGAGCGTCGTGTCGTCGTTGCCCGTAAGTGCCTTCATCTGCTGCCCACACCACTTGATCATGTCGGGTGGCATCGGGGCGTCGCTACCGCCAAACGAAGCGGCCGCTTCGAGAGCGGTACCAGCGCCGGCGCCGGCGCCGTTGGCATCGGGCGAGTCGCCGCCCTTGCCCTTCTTCCCTCGTTTCGCCTTCTCGGACCCGGGCTGCGCGGGCGACGAGGCGGCGGCGGCGGCGGCGGCGGCGCCCAGGACGGCGCCCTTGGTGGGCGACCCGCCCGCTCGCAGCGGCGCGCTCGCTGTTGGTGGCGCGGGCGCTCCGTAGTCCCAAAGCAAGCCATCATCCGCCGCGGCGGTGGCGGCGGCCGAGGGCGAGGGCCGACCCTGCGCCACCGCCATAAGCTCGGCGAACGACGTTGGTGCCTTGGACGGCGGCCCGGCCGCCGACACGGGCGCGGCCGGTGGCAGCCCACCGGTCGGTGCCAAGATCTGGCTGATCGAGGTCCCTGAGCCCCACGCCGAGTTGTTGGCCGCACCGGCGGCGGCGGCGGCCTGGCGGCGCTGCTCGGCGGCGGCGGCGGCCTCGGCCTCACGCTTACGACGCTCGATCTCTTCAGCAGCTTGGATCTGCGCGAGCGAGAGCGGCGCCGCCTGCTGCTGGCCCCATCCCGAGAAGGCGGGCTGCCCGGTGCCCAGTGGCGGCTGCCCCGGCTGCGGCGTGTTCATCGACTCGGCGAGGGCGGCAGCGAGCATACGCTCTTCCTCTGCGGCGAGGGCGGCCGCCGAGCGTTGGGCGGCGGACGCGGCCACGGACGCAAAGTCCTCAGCTTCCTTTTTGCCGCGCTTCTTGCGGGCACCCTTGCCCTTGCCGCCCTCGTCGTCCTCGTCGGCGCCGCCGGTGACGCCCGCGACGTCGGCATGGGAGAAGCCCGCGGGCATGGACGGTAGGTTGCCGCCCGCGCCGTCGGACCCTTCAAACCCGAGGCCGCCGAGCGCCGCGCCGAGCGCCGAAAGGAGCGGACCGCCATCGCCAGCCACTCCCTCGCGCATCCGCGCCGTCCCAAGCGCCGCTGAGCACACGCCGCGCCCGCGACCGCGCCCGCGGCCCCAGCCGGTCAGGTCGAGCGTCGTGCCGGGCAGGTCGCCCTCCGCCGGAGCGCTCGCGTCGTGCCGAGCGCTCGCGTCCGGCTGCGCCCCCGGCTGCTCCAGCACCGGCGGCCCGCCCGCCATCACCGCAGGTGAAGAACGATTGCCCTGGAGCAGCGAGAGCAGCGCCGAGCCCGGCGCTGGTTGAGGCGGGGGCACCGCCGCGCTGCCCTGGAGCAGCGAGAGCAGCGCCGAGCCAGCGTTCGCCGCGCCCGCGGGCGGGAGCATCGAGAGCATTCGCTGCTGCTGCTCGAGCGCCACCTGCCGCCGGGCCACCTCCTCCGCCTGCCGTCGAGCGAGAGCTTCGTTCTCGGCCTGCCGACGTTTCGCCTCCTCGAGTGCCACCTGACGAAACGCAAGCTCCTCGGCCTGCTGGCGGGCCAGATGCTCGCGCGCCAGATGCTCGTGACGAAACGCAAGCTCCTCGGCCTGTGCGCGCGCCATATGCTCGGCAGCCTGCCGTCGCGTCTCCGCCTCGGTCTGTGCGCGCGCCTGCTCGATCATCTGTCGGTGGCGCTCCTCCTCGGCCGCCTGTAGCTGCTGCTGCTGCCTCTGCAGCAGCAGCTGCTGCTGCTGCTGCTGCATCACCAGCATCTGCTGCTGCTGCTGCTGCTGCTGCAGCAGCAGCTTCTGCTCCGCCTCCGCGGCGGCCTGCGCGGCGGCCTGCGCGGCGGCCTGCGCGGCCGCCGCCGCGGCACGCATGGCCTCCGCCTGCTGCTGCTGCTGCGCCTGCTGCTGCGCCTGCTGCTGCGCCTGCGCCGCCGCTATCGCCGCCTTCTGCGCCGCCGCCAACTGCTCGGCCTCGAGTTGCTTCTGCGAGGCGATCAGCGCGGCTGTGCTCGTCCCAAACGGTGCCATTGGGCTGGCTGCGAGGGCCTCCTGCTCGGCGTCGTACTTGGCGCGCAAGCGCGACGCGCGCACGAACGGCGGCTCGCCCCCCCCGGCTTGCGTCAGGTCGGCCAGCGATTTGTACGCTGTATCGGACTGCTCCGCCTCGCGCATCATCAGCTGGGCAGGAAGGTAACCGGCAGAGTACCACTCGGCGATCTGCGCCTCGTCAAAGGGGCCCTGGACCGTGCCCTCGAGGTCGCGGTAGTACCAGTCCTTGGGCGGCGGAGGCGCGGGCGTCGGCGTCGCGCCCATTACAACGCCGCCGGCGGGTGCGCTGCTGCCCGGAGCGGGCAAGCCCGCGGGAAGCGCCGCTTCGGCGCCGTCCGAGTCGCGTGGGTCGCGATCCCAGGGCGCGGCAGAGCCGCCGCTGGTGCGTGCTTCGGTGCTCGAGCGCCCTTCGCGGCCCGCCCGCTCACCCTTGCCGCCCTTGCCCTTGCCGCCCTCGTCGCCGTCGCGACCCCAGGCAGCACGGTCATCGCGCTCGCCCTTGCCGCCCTTGCCCTTGCCCTTGCCGCCGCCCTCGCGGTCCTGGAAGCCGCGACCGCCCTTGCCCCCGCCCTTGCCCTCGCCCGGGTTGCCGACGATGACCGGATTGAGGCGCAGCTCGACCTCGTCCGGCTCGATGGGCAGCAGCGCGAGCGGGATGAGGTACTCGGGAGTCGTCGCATTCGGCACGTGCAGGAACTTTGATGTGAACTCGGCGTCCTTGAAGTGGCCATCCTTGTAAATCTGTAGCATCTCATCCTTGCCGTAGACGAACCCGTCCGTCTGCGCAGCGGGGGGGGGAAGCACGCAGTCAGCCAAGAGCAATGTCAGGCGAGAGTGGTTCCACGCAGAGCTCGCAGAGCAGAGGCCCCGAGCACGCGAGAGCCGCAGCCGCCTGCGAGCGGCGCCTGGCTGCTTGCAACGCTGCTGCACAGCGCAGGCGCGAGGGCGCCAAAGGAGTGGCACGGCGCAGCGTTTTGCGCGCGCGGCGCGCAGCGCAATGCGCTCGACCATGACTCTCGCGCGATGAATGGAAAGCGTCCTCGACGAAACTGTGCTCGCCATGGCGCCTCAAAACACAAGCCATCGAATTGGCGGTTGTCTCGGTTGATGAACCGCAATCACCAACCTGGCGACCAAGTTTCCCCATTGACAATAGAACAGTATTCATACACATTTCATACATGGACATGCGCGGTTTTCGGCTCCTCGTCACCGCGCTGCTGCTCACCACCGCTGTGGTGCTTGTCACGGCCTCGTTCGATCACTGGAGTACGTGGTCGAGGCATGCGCTCGATCTGGCCGCGCGCCGCGCTGCGGAAACGCCAATGACGGCCGCGGTTGCTCTCGTTTTCTTCATCGCCATCTGGATCATGTGCCTCATCCCGTCGACGCCCATTGAGCTCGTGATCATGATTGCCTACGGTCTCGTGGGCGGCTTCGCGCTCGTCTACACGGGCAAGGTCCTCGGCTGCTTAGCCTCGTATGCTCTTGGCCGCAGCCTCCTCGGCCGCCGTAGGCTCCCACTTTGGCTTGAGCAGCATCAGCTGCTGCGCGCGATGCGGCTCACGGTCACGCAGGCGCCGTGGCGCATCTGCTTCCTGAGCCGCGCAGCCTACATCCCAATCGCCTTGAAAAACTACGGTCTGGCCGCGCTCGCGGCGCCGCCGCTCCCCTTCGCGGTGGCGCTGTGCGTCGTCGAGGTGTACAACACGGGCACGCTCGCACTCGTGGGCGTGAGCGTGCATCGCGTGAGCGTGGCGGTCGGTGGCGCCGAAGCTGGGAGCAGCTCGTTGCGATGGTCGACCATCGGCCCGCTCGTCGCCGTGAGCGCCCTCGTCGCTCTGGGCGTCTACCTTGCCGCTGCCACGCGACGGGCGCTCGACGCGCTGAACCGCGAGGGGTCCTCCGAGGAGGACGAGGACGAAGTCGGATCAACTGCCGCAGCAGCAACGGCGGCGGACTCAGTGGCTCTCAGGGGGTCTCCCGTGCAGACTGCCGCCGATCGACGAGGCTTGCTCACGCCCTCGCCGACGGGCTCCACGACATCGTACACAAACGACCACGAGGTGGTGCCGTACGGCGCCAAGAGGAGGTCGATGTCGCCGCATCCGCAAGGGGGGGAGGCGGCGCGCGATTTATTGTGACTCTTATCAGTTTGATCTTGAAAGAGTCCAGCGAAGAGCTCGTACCCCACACTTGACTTGACTTGACTTGACTTCACCTCTGGAATCCCAGGGAATTGGGGAGCGACCAACGCGGAGCTGCTGCAGTGCTGGCCCCACAAGGATGGGGAGGAAACGCAGCTCGTTGCTGCAGGCGCTGGCCGAGCTCAACGCCCGCATCCCCAACCTCGACGCGCTGCGTCGACCCGGGTTCAAGGGCTCGGAGGTGCGCGGACCAAGCGGCAAATTGTATGCCGGCGTGCTCGGATGCTTACCTGGCTTGCCCATTTGGCGCGAGCCGAGACGCAGCGCTATCCTGATGGTAGAGTCCAAGTGGTTCGACCCGATCATCCTGGTCACTATTTTGGTGAATTGCTGCACGATGGCATCTGAGTCGCCACTTGATCCGGAGGGCACAGAAAAGGAAGCCATCCTTGGCGTGTTCGAGTGGGTCTTCCTTATCATCTTTACTCTCGAGCTCCTGAGTAAGGTGCTCGCCTACTCTTTTATTTGGCACCGTGAGGCCTACCTGCGCGACCCGTGGTGCCAGCTCGACTTCCTCGTCGTCTCGCTCGCGTGGTTGCCCATCCTGTTCCCGTCGATGGGTAATTACTCGGTGCTACGAGCGTTCCGCGCACTGCGACCGCTGCGCGCACTCAAGCGCGTGCCAGGCATGCCCCTGCTCGTACAGTGGATCCTGTCGGTGCTCCCCAAGATGGGCAACGTTTTGGGGCTGGGTGGCTTCGTCTTCCTCGTCTTCGGCATCGTGGGCATGGAGCTCTTCAAAGGGTCACTGCACTACCGGTGCGCTCTGCCCGGCTTCGAGGAGACGCCTGGGCACCCGGTCAGCGATGTGCGTCGCCGGTTGCTTGAGGCGCGCGTGGCTGCCGATGCTGGTGTCAGCGACATTGACCAAACGGCTTGGGACAGCGGCATCCCGTGCAACCCGCACCTCGACCACGCGCAGCAGTGCCCGAATGGGTCGGCGTGCGCCTACTTCGACATGGATCCGAATCACGGGCTGACCTCGTTCGACTCGGTCGCCATCTTCTTCATCACCTTCTTCCAATCGATCACGTGCGACTTCTGGGCGACGTCCATGTACTCTCTCATGGCTGCGTTCAGTCCATTGGTGTGGATGTACTTCGTCCTGATCATCATGGTCGTTGGCTTCTTCGTAATCAACCTCTTCCTGGCGGTCATCTTCCTCGAATACTCCGACACGCGGGCGCAGTTGAAGCTCGAGAGGAGCACCGCGACTTCTGCTCGATCCTCTTGCTCCGCGCGCACGCAGAGCTCCTCGCGCTCCACCGATGCTCTCGGCGCCGATGGCAGCGAGGAGACTTCTTCCGATTCGGTCCTCGGCGGCCACGGCCAGAGGGCTGGCAACGACGAGCGAGCAACGCTGCTCGCGGGCGAGTCCGCGCTCTCAGACGGCACGACTAAGCCACCTCGCAGCTTCTCGGACGCCTGTGCTGACTGCTCGCCGGATGGGCTGTGCCGTCGCCCATTCAGGGTGATCGCGAACGCAGAGTGGCTCAACCACACCTCGACGGCGCTAGTGCTGGTCAACATGGTGTTGATGTGCATGGCCTATGAGGGCATGAGCGAAGAGTATGCTGCGGATCTGGAAAGTGCAGCCACCGTCATCACGTGGTGCTTCATCATCGAGATGGGCATCAAGCTGATTGGGCTGGGTTGTGCGGCCTATTGGGCCGATGGCTGGAACTGCCTCGACGGCACGATTGTCATCCTCAGCATCATCGAGATGCTTGTCACGTGGCTCGCAACCGCGAGCGGTGCCAATGTGTCCGCCTTTCGGGTGCTACGAATGCTGAGAATGCTTCGCGTGCTTCGCGTGCTGCGCCTCATGCGCAGCTGGAAAGGCCTGTACAAGATTGTCATCACATTCATCCGAGCGATTCCCCAGATGAACAACCTCGTGGTGCTCATGGTGCTCACGATGTTCATGTTCGCGCTGCTTGGCATGCAGCTCCTTGGCGGCCTCTATACCCCGAAGACGGGCTACTCGCTCGAACCTTGCCCCGGTGGGCTGTGCGCCGACGAGTCGCTCGAGGAGAAGCCCTACTATCATTTTGACTATTGTGGGCCGGCGATGATTACCATTTTCATCTTGCTAACAGGCGAGTGGTTTGAGGCGCTGGAGCCGGCCGCGGCCATCCTGGGCGCACCCGTATCGCTCTTCTTCATCTTCGTGGTGATGCTCGGCAAGTTCCTTCTCTTGAATCTCCTCATAGCGGTGATCTTGAATGAGTTTGCCGAGGAGTCGTCCTCGCCACTGTCATCGCTCGCGAGCACGTCGCGCGACAGGTTGACGAACCGGGCGACGGAGAGTGCTAGAAATCCTTCCGACACGAGCCGTTACGCGGAGGAGGGTGAGCACGCGAGCCACGACGCGGACGCCGGTGACCACAACCGCAAGGCTCTGCTCGGTAGCAAAGCTGCCGCTGACGCCGACCCACCGTGGCCCGAGGAGCACTCGCTCTGCTGCTTTGGGCCACACCACCCGCTCCGATGCTTCTGCCGTGACCTCATCGCCAAGCCGCAGTTCGATCAGGTGATCATCGCCGCCATCATCGTCTCGTCGATCTGCCTCGCACTCGACTCGCCGCGCCTCGACCCTGAGTCCGATCTGGCGCACACGTTGCAGAAGATGGACATCTTCTTCACGGGCCTCTTCTTCGGCGAGATGATGACCAAGGTGATTACGTTTGGCTTCCTCTTTACCAAGGACGCCTACCTCAAGTCCCCGTGGAACCAGCTCGACTTTTGTATCGTGATGATCTCGTTGATCCTGCTGCTCGCCGAGTCGATACCGCAGCTGCAGCCGCTGCGCGTCCTGCGAATCACTCGCGTGCTGCGCCCGCTGCGTCTCATCTCGCGTAACGCTGGAATGAGGCTCATCATCACCTCCCTCTTCAAGGCCATGCCTGCCGTCGGCAACGTGTTCGGCGTCATCTTCGTCCTTCAGTTCGTCTTCTCTGTCGTCGGTATGCAGCTCTTCAGCGGCTCCTTTGGAAGCTGTAACGACCCCACCATCCTCACACGGCTCGAGTGCGACGACAACTACGTACCGCCACTGGCTCGAGCGCCCCCTCTCGAGGCGAATTTGCCGACAGCGGCGGTATTGGCGCGCCGCGAGCTGCACGGGCATGCGCCCATCAGCGATGGCGGCTGGGAGGGAGCTGGCAGCGGCGCACTGCGTTGGTCAAACCCTCCGAGGGGCTCCTTCGACGACTTTGGGCAGTCCATGCTCGTGCTTTATGTCATGAGCTCCGGCGACTCGTGGGAGAAGCCGATGTGGATCATGATGGGCGCGTCGGGCTCGGGCCACGCGGCAGTGCGCAACGACTTCTCGGCCGCGTCGGTCTTTGCGCTCGTGTGGATGTGTATGAGCTACATCTTTGCCATCAATCTCTTTGTGGGCGTCGTCGTGGATAACTTCAGGCGCATCCAGCAGCAGGAGAGCGGCAGCGCAACCATGACCAACGAGCAGCAGCAGTGGGCGGCCACTATGAAGGCTCTTGCGAACGCGCTGCCCGTCAAAGCGCAAGTCCCTCCCAAGGGCTACGTGCGTCGCATCTGCTACCATGTGATCACCAGTCAGATTTTTGACAGCTTCATCACCACTGCGATCATCGCCAACATCGGCGTGATGGCGTGCGACTTTTGGGGCATCGAGCAGGACGAGCAGCTGTTCGGCTATTATAATACGGCGATGCAGTCATTCTCGTACATCTACTACATCGAGTGCATCCTCAAGATGACTGCGATGGGTACTGACAACTACTTTGCCGATAACTGGTGCCGCTTCGACTTCTTCTTGGTGTGCACCTCGTTGCTCGACCAGTTCGCGTCCCAGCTGCTCGCCCAGTACTTTCCACTGCCGCCGATGCTGCTGCGTGTCTTGCGCGTGCTGCGCATTCTACGCATCCTGCGCCTGCTCAAGGGTGCGCGCGAGCTTCGCAACCTCATAGTGACGATGGTGCTCTCCTTCCCGGCGCTGTTCAACGTGGGCTCGCTGCTCTGTCTGATTCTCTTCATCTACGCCGTCCTCGGGGTCAACCTCTTCACCTTCGTCTCTCACCACGGCGTACAGGGCGGCATCACCAGCTTCCGCAATCTCGACACGTTCAACTCGGCCTTCCTCGTCCTCTTCCAGTGCATGACGGGCGACGACTGGTCAAGCATCATGGCCGACGCGATGCAGAACGAGGAAAGCGGCACTTGCACGCAGGCCGCGGGTGACTGTGGCTCGACCGTGGCCGTGCCATACTTCATCTCTTACCAAGTCCTGAGCAGCTTCATATTCCTCAATCTTGTGGTGGCCGTCATCATCGAGAACTTTGCGACTCTCCACCACACCAGCAGCGATCTCGCCTCGGCATCCGACCTCGAGATGTTCAGCGAGGCGTGGGCGCAGTACGACCCGGACGCGACCAATTTCATGAAGATGGAAGACGTGCCAAAGTTGATTTTCCAGCTGCCGCGTCCCCTCGGCGTCAAGGGCAAGACTTTCAAACAGGCCTCGACTCTCTGCCTCTCGCTCAAGGTGCCCCAGCTCAATGGGCGAGTGGCCTTCCGCGACCTACTCAGGGAGATCATCCAGAGCAACTACTACAAATCCGGTGCGGACCTTGACCTATTCAAGGAGGTAGTGCCGGGTGTGGTCATTCCGCCGCTCATGGTGACTTTGTCGCCCGGAAACGCTGATGAGCCCGAGGATTTGAATGAGATCATTGCTATGAAGATTATCGAGCAGGACCATGTGAGGAGTGCGATTGAAAGAATGCGTCGACGCGCGATCCGGAGGCTCCATGGGCATAGCACCACAAATGGAGGCAAGACCGTACCTGCCGCGCCGCCTGAGCGAATCGAGGCGTACAAGGCAGCAAAAGCAGCTCAAAGAGCGTCGCCGGTTCCGCCGCCGCCAAAGGCACCGCCGCCGCCCAGTCTTGCTCCCGCCCCGTTGCCGCCACCCGAAGTCTCGACCCAAGTCTCGGTGGCCTCGTCAAAGAAGCCTGCGAGGCCACCCAGAGTCGCCAGCCTCCCTCACGGCCCTATACGTCCAGACAGGTCGGCAGGGCCGCCGGTGGCTAGCGAGGGGAAGCCGTGCAAAGCCCACATGATTGTCAATTGCCGGCTGTGTGCGGCGTCGCTCTGCAGCGACAAGAGGCGCCGCTCTGCAGCGAGCTCGCCAACGAAACTCCCCTTCGAAACACGCCCGCCCAAGCCCGTATTCGTCAATCCCATCCAGCTTCTGGATGGCGCCGTGGCCGTGCCTCAGCCATCCAACCGCACACATTCGGTTACTGGTAGACGCGATCTCCCGACAAGCCCAACACGGCGTGATGACCCTGCGAGCCCCGACGCCAATGATGGCTCGATCGTCACCACCGTACAGCTCCAGGACGGCAGTACGGTCACGTCGCATGGGGCGATGCTCGTCACCTCGCATGGGGTGACCCACTGGGCGCCGCAAACTGATGCGACGCCGGCGCCGCAAAACGAAGAGCGGGTCACAAAGCGGCGACCTCGCCCTGTTGAGAGCTGCAGCACTGAGGCACGCGCTTGCGAGAGCGATCTGCGGGCCAAAGGGCGTGGGGGCTGTGGGAGACCTCTCACCAACGGCAAGGATGGCTCGTCGCTCTCGTTTCGCGAGCGGCTTCGCGAAGACTCTCGCCAGTGGCGACTACCGCCAGCGGGTGCTACCACGGATAGTGTCTCGGCCCGCGAAAGTACGGCCTTTGAACGGCGGTTGGCCTGCAGTACGCACGCTGGTGAACGGACGTACGAGATACCGCGCGGCCGCTTACCGCCTCCGGACGACCCGAACCGCTGGCCTGCATGCTGTGAGGCGAAGCGTCAGGAGCGTCTCCTCTCGTACCCGAAGCAATGGGTGCACGACGAGCCGTTCTCAGCGCGAGGAGGCTCTGGTGCTGCTCACCCGCCGCCGATGCCGCCGCTACGGGCGTACCCGGCCGTGCGTATGCGAGAGCAGGAGAAGTCGCAATTGTGGCGCGTGCCTTCAAGCCGCGCGACACAGCAATCCGAGGCTTATGATCGTCGCGCATTCGCGGACCGCTGGTAGTGCGGAGAACGAACACTGACACGGAGAACGCAACACGCGGGCTTCACGCACTGACAATGCCTCGATGCGCTAGTGCACGGGGTCGAGAATGCTCCTTAGGAGTAGAGAGAGAGAGAGAGTTAACTTGCATGTACTGAGCGTACTCTTACTGCCCTGGTAGGTTCGTTGACGGAGCGGTGGAGAGCACGCGCGTGCGTGTCTAAGCGGAGAGAGCATAGAGAGAGCAGAGACCGTTAGGACCTTCGGTAGGAGAGCGCCGGGCAAGTCAGCCAGCTGCTTTGTATTTTTCATGACGAAATTCGCGCGTCAAGTTATAAGTTCGGAGTACGGAGACGAGAGGCAGAGGGAGAGACGGTCCGACCCGGAGGGACCGGGTCATACGCGCACGGCCGGGTGCGCGTGCGTTGCGCGGTTTAGAGAGCGGAGTACCCGCCTGTCGCGTCGTGGTTCGGGACGGAGCGGCCTAGATCGGATGTTATAACAACCTGTTTAGAGTGCACACATGTTCACATGGATACGGCACAAAAACAACTCCTCTCTGTGATGAGCGCCATGCTGGCCATTGTCACCCACTCGTCCTTCGCGGGATTGTACTGCTCGACGGAGCTGAGCAGGCTTAGGCCGCCAGAGCCGCCCATCACATACAGCTTGCCATCAGACACCGCCGCCGCCAGAGCGCATCGTGCCATGGACATCGGTGCAGCTGCCTCCCAGGCATTCTTCGCCGGATCGTATCGCTCGACGGAGCTAAGCGGGTGTTGGCCGTCATGGCCGCCCATCACATACAGCTTGCCATCAACCACCGCCGCCGCCGAAGCGTATCGTGCCGTGGACATCGGTGTGACTGCCTCCCAGGCATTCTTCGCCGGATCGTACCGCTCGACGGAGCTGAGTCCACCATCAGCATCAGAGCCGCCCATCACATACAGCTTGCCATCAACCACCGCCGCATCCAAATCACGTCGTGCCGTGGACATTGGTGCGACTGCCTCCCAGGCATTCTTCGCCGGATCGTACCGCTCGACGGAGCTGTGCGCGTCGTTTTGGTCGTCATAGCCGCCCATCACATACAGCTTGCCATCAACCACCGCCGCCGCCGAACAGTATCGTGCCGTGGACGTCGGTGCGACTGCCTCCCAGGCATTCTTCGCCGGATCGTACCGCTCAACGGAGCTGAGCGACTCATAATCTGTACCATGGCCGCCCATCACATACAGCTTGCCATCGACCACCGCCGCCGCCAAATCGTCTCGTGCCGTAGACATCGGCGCCATCGCCTCCCACACATTTGCCATTGAGTCGTACCGGAAAAAGGTGGCCAACGGACCACTGCCATCGTCGTACCCGCCCACAATGTAGAGCTTCTCAAAGTTCATACGACGACGCGCCGAGTCGCCATGCAGTGCGCCAAGCAAGGACTTAATAAGCATCTGCATGCCAGCAAACGTCCTCAGCAGCGGCTCGTTGTGCACCGTCTCTTGCACAAACTCGCGACTCAGCAGCGGAAAGCG
>JWZX01002360.1:0-14075 GCA_001275005.1 Chrysochromulina tobinii | reverse complement strand
ATCTCTTAATGGCAAGACTCATGCCGGCACTGGAATTCCGCAGCTTTCACAGTCACCGAAGCTGTGAAAACGTGCCCAACACGACGCGGTTGGCCACCCTAGCTGAGGGGGAGTCAAGATAATAGGGGGAGATTGTACCACCTCGGGTCCACTCGGGATTGACCTACCCGGAGACGAGGGCCCGTGATCCCCTTTCAGGGCGGGTGGTTCCCTAGTGGCCGGGGGCTTCGCCCCTGCCTCACATGGGCATTCACGCTCGGCGGCAAAGAGTCAGTCGAGGCTCACAAGCAAGGCGGCATGCAAGGCGGGCATTACACTGTTTGCAGTTAATTACTGGTCTAATGCTGCTCATCACTGTGCTTGGCCCAATGCTTCCAGCGGTTGGTGGCCGCCGCCTTTGCTGCCTCTTCCTCTAGCAATTCTTTCGCTTTTCCTTTTGCGGGCTTCGTATTGATAACACGATTGATAATCCTGAGCGGATTACATTGGGATCATGAATTGCGGATCTGGGGCCTACGTTCCGAGATCTGCTGATTGGTACCCTTAGATTATGTGGATTATAAGACCGCCGTGCTGCCGCCTGGGATTGGGGTTATTTTCTATACAAGAAAAGGGAGATTTCTATACAAGATATCATGACGAAGGAAAAAAGATGATACAAGCGATATATCATGTGTCGACGAGGGACATGATATATGAGATACAAGATGATGATACACGTGATACACAATGATACAATCAAGATATATAATGATATATAATGATATCTTGTATAGAAATCTCCCTTTTCTTGTATAGAAAATAACCCCAATCCCGCTGCCGCCTAGTTCGTAATCAAGTTGCCCCACGAGGGAACGCGTCGCGCCCCCCGTCAGTCCGCGAATAGTCCCAATTATAGTGGTGCCTACCCCGATTGCATAGGCCGTTTCGAAGTTTGAACACTATGGGGCGCACTTTTTGACCTAGGGGAACCTTCTCACTACTTCGGTAATTACCTCATAGGCTTTGAACACTGTGGGGCGCACTTTTTTGACCTAGGGGGACCTTCTCACTACTCTGGTAATTACCTCATATAGGCTTTGTAACACTGTTTGCCGTCGCGGCCTGTGGGAGGCGGCAGGGTCCCCGCGGCCACGCCTCGCCACCGGTGTGCGCTGCCGTTAGGCGTGTTTTACTTACTTACTTACTCAGAGATCAGGTAGGGTTCGCGTGCCACCGCGGCAAGCAGGCTGGCCACCCGCATCGGCGCTGCCACGGCATCGGCACCGGCAATCATCAAGGGCAGCACGCCTTGCCAGAGGGACTGGCGATGAGCTGCGGACGCGTTCGTCTCATGTCGTCGATGGACGTACATCAGCGCGTCGTCCTCTACGAGCTGAGTGCCAAACTGAGGATGGGCCTTGGCGGCTTCGTATAATTTGTGGTCCTCGCAGTACGAGAGCGGCGGCCACGGCAGCTCGGCGGTAATGCGTGTTGAGATCATGCCGGCGCCGTAGCAGCGGCCCATCTCGAAGCCGATGATGTTCTGCAGCGTGGTGACTGAAATATATTTGCGCGACGCCGAGAGCCACACATTCGTACCGATGGCTGCCAAGTGAGCACTCAACCGGCCGGGCAACGAAAAGTCATCGTCGTCGAAGCTGGCTACGTAGCTAGCTTCGGGCACTGCCCTCGCGCCGAGATTGCGCTTCTCTCCGATCGAGGAGCCAGGCGCAACCTGCACCACCGACCCACGAAGCGAACCGCCGGCTGCGAATTCGCCCATGAGTTTGCACGGTGTCCCATCGTTCACAACTGTCAAAATGCGGTGAGGATAGTCCTGGCAAACAAAAGAGGCGATTGCCTCCTGAATCATGTCGCATCTTCGAGGCCATGTGACCAGCATGACACAGTTTATCAGGGCAGCTTGCTGCTGTGTGGCAGTGGATGAAGCCGTGCTATAAAGACAGCGAACGGTGTCGCTGGAGCGCGCCTCAGCGCTCGCCAAGAAGCTGGCAGACATCTACTTGTATGGTGTGAACGTTAACACGACAGACGCGACAACCTGAAAGACGCCATGATGAGCGTCTCGAAGTTCAAATGGAGAATCAGACAACACGACACTCTTCGAAAGGACAGACGGAAAAGACGACCAAACGGAGGGCTCCACGCAACAGGAATCGTAGCCAGCCGAGTCCCACTGCATCGATCGACTGTGGCGCAGCGGCACATGATACGGACCTGATCATGCACGGTCTCTCGAGGACTCCCTTTGTCGGTGGGCGGTCGACGCTGCTTCGACACCGCGGCGGCCGGAAGCGACCAATTACATTCCGGCGGTGAAAGCCGGCCGCACATGTAAGCCGGCCATGACCGTCTTTGCTTATGCTTCGTCCTTCCTTTGCCTACAGGCACCTGCGACGTCTAGTGCACTTGGCACAAGCGCGGCATAGGAGGGCGAGTGGGCCGGGCCTCGCCCTCGGGCTCAAGTCCTCCCAGTTTCGTCGCCAGCGATCGAGACCACGCGTGAGCTCAGGGTTCCGAATCTGGCCTAGGATTTTTTGGCAGCGCTCCATGCGACGGCGGTTCTCCGCCTGCATCTCGAGCCAATCTCCCCAGGCCTCCCAGCCACGGAGGAGGTTACGCTTGGCGAGCCGGGCCGCGGCGCTCAGCAGCAGGCCGAGCAACCTGCAGCGCTCGACATACCATTCATCCCACCCGTTCCAGCCGCGCACAAGCTCCTTGTGGAGGAGCCGACGCAAGCCGCGCTGGAGCTGCTGCATCTTCCACGCACGCTCCTGCGCGGCCGCCAGCCACGTGGCGAAGCCTTTGGCAAGGAGCAGCTGCCCCATCCGTTTGAGCGCCATGGTCGCCTTCTCTTCGGCAGCTCGCTCGATGTCGCGCGCGCTCCGCTCTTTGGGCATGAGCCGCTCCATCATCTTGGCTGACGGCGGCTTGAGCGGAGCTCGAGAAGGCGGGCTGTCGCCTTCATCAGCCGAGTCCCCACTTTCGCTGGCGAGGCCACGAGCCTGCAGGAGCGGCGGGTTGATTGCTTTCGTGATGCTCCGTGTGGCGCGGTGCTGTAGCGTGTGCACCCTACGCTCCATCTCCATCAGCGTACGGGCGGTATCGACGGCCGTCTTGTAGAGCACCCGGAGGGCTACCTTGGCCTCCTCCACATCGAGCCAGCCCGATCCGTCGCGATCTATCGAGTCGAAGAGCTCGTCCACTTCCTCACCCGTGGCCTGCAGACCGAGGTGCAGCACCTCGTGCCGAAACTCCGCTTTGGACACTTCTCCGCGGTGCAAGAGGTCGCGAGAGTGCGACCACGTGCCAACGATGTTGCCGATCTTGACCTGCCGCATCAAGAGTAGGTTGCCGAGCTTGGCGCCTGTGTTCTTGGCCGCGCTCGCCTTGAATGCGACGAGCTTCTCCGTCGCGTTCTTCGCGTGCTCGAGACTCTCGATCGCCTTGAATGCCCTTGCCGCGTTCCTCTCGAGCCTCGATATCTCGGCGCGCTCGCGAGCAAACGCGCTCGAATCGTGGAATGTCGGAAGAGCTGCAGTCGCAGCTGCGGCTGCCGCAGCTGCCGCAGCTGCCGCAGCTGCCGCAGCCTGAGGTGACGACTTGATCTTTCCGGAAGCGGGGAGTGACTCTTGAGAACCCGGGATCTGGGCTTTGAGCGTCTTTGCAGTGGTAAGCCAGCCGTCGGCGAGAGATTTGAGCTCTGCTGCATTCGCCTGCGCCGGCGCATCATCGGCACTAACGAAAAAGTCGATCCTCGAGCTTTTCAGAGTGGTTGACGGCGGCGGCGGAACAACGTACGGCTTGGACGGGGGCAACATCCAACCCAACTTGCTGGGGAAGTATTTGTGTCTCTGCCGCGGCGTCCATACGGTCGGGCGCCGAGGTTCGGGCATGGCTCCGCCAAAAAGAAGTTTGCAATTGGGCGTTTTAAATGTGATTTATTTTTGATTTCTTTGCATGCAAGTGTCGTTGAATTTCGGAAGGGCAAATTTGTACTTCCATGCCTGTTCACAGAGTCGAAGGTCTCAACTTGCGTGACACAAAAACGAGCACGTGCTCCACCCAACACAGGAGCACGTGCGTGCGACGAGGCCTAGGGGCACAAATGCCCGCGCCGAAGAAAAAGGGAGGCGGCGGCAGCCCTCACGATCAGTACTTCAAGGCCATACAAGAGAATGGCCTCGCGCGGTCTATGGACACCCTCCGTTGGTGTCTGCGGCACGGTGGTGTTACGGTGCGAACGGAGGACGAGGATGGCTTGACTGGGATTCAGATCGCCGCTGCTGCTGGCTTTCACAATTCGATGGAGATCCTGCTCGAGTTTGTGCGCAAGGCCGGCGATGCAAATGACATCGAGGTGCCCGACGAGGATGACCGCACACCGCTCATGCTGGCGGCAGACAATGGCAAATTTGAGTGCGTGCGCCTTCTCGTGAACGAAGGAAAGTGCAAGCTCGACAAGAAGGATAAGGAGGGCAAGACGGCCAAGGAGATCGCCATCGCGCGCAAGCACACGCAAATCGCGGCCTTCCTCGCGGATCCCAAGGGCTGGAAAGAGGAGGAGGACGACGAGGACGAGGACGAGGAGGCGCTGCGCAAGCGCAAGTTTCTTGCGGCGCAGAGGTCGGCAAGCGCCGAGAAGGCGGCTGCGGCGCAGGAGGAGGTGCACCGTGCCAAGGTGGAGGCTGCCGAGGCGCTCGACAAGGCGCTCGCGTCTGCGTCCAAGCCAGTATGGGAGGAAATTGAGCCCGTTCTCAAGGAGAAGAAGCGCGCACTGACGATCAAGAACAAGCCGGCGCTGAAGCTGAGCACCGGTCCCGTGGACCCAGCAGTGTGGCAGTGCGTGTGCCTTTTCGAGCTTCGGCTCGAGCTGGCGGAACGCGCGCTCACGTCGCTGCCGCCCCAGCTGAGCCGTCTGGTCGACCTCGTCACGCTCATCGTATCGGGCAATGCGCTCGCCGCACTCCCCGACGAGGTTGGCAGTCTCGTCAAGCTGAAGAACCTTGAGGCAGCAGCCAACGAGCTCGTCACGCTGCCACAGACGCTCTCTCAGCTTGCGGCGCTGCAGGTGCTCGACGTCTCTCGCAACAAGCTCACATCGATCGCGCCCATCTCGGCGCTCGAGGGCCTCGTGGCCGTTAACGTGGGCTATAACCTCCTGACGGAGCTGACGCTGAATTGGGAGAAGCTTGAGCACTTGCAGAAACTCGAGGCGCCAAGCAACCGCATCGTCTTGCTGCCTCCGGGCATGGGCGCGCTGCAACAGCTCGTCACGCTCGACTTCACCGCAAACTGCATCGAGCAGGTGCGTCGGCGGGCCCTTCACCTTCTCCCCCTGATTACCACTGATTACCACTGATTACCACTGATTACCACTGATCACCACTGATCACCACTGATTACCACTGATTACCACTGATGGTCAGCGATTGCCACTCATGGTCCTCGACTACCCCTGATGGCAGGTGCCCATCGAGCTTGGCAACCTCACCGTCAAGAAGCTGCAGTACGTGAAGCTCAAGGAGAACCCGCTCGCCGACCCGCGCATCCGACGATTCGTTGAGGACGATGCGCCCACGTTGGTCAAGGACCTGCTGAACCATGTGCGAAAGAATGGGTACAAGGGCGAGGTGGCGGCGGGCGCAGGCAAGAAGGGGGGCGGCGGGGGCAAGAAGGGCAAGAAGGGCAAGGGCAAGGCGGCCGCGGCCGAGGACGAGGAGGAGGACGACGACGCTGATGTGGCTGCATTGCTGGCGCAGATGGCGGGTGGCGGAAGTGACGACGACGGTGCGGTCGACGTCCATTGAGGTTTAACCTCGAGCTTCGTCGCCGATGCGGCGCGCGCGGCCGCTGTTCTGGGGGCGCGGTGTCACTGGGTGACACGTCTTTGTGATCGTGATGACGTGCAGCCGTCGGTTTTAAAATGCGGGCGCGCCGGCACAGCGTCGTCAGTTCTCTGTCGTCAACAAAACTGACTCCCACTTGTTAGAAGTCACACATACACACATTCACATTCACAGCCAATGTTTAGTATTCGACACCCAAGACACCGGACCGGCGTACATACGGACATACACACCTGGGTCAACAGTCATGCGGACGGGCACGTTCGTGGATGGTCATTGCGGCGAGACAACAGACGGGCAGAGCGGCGACTGTGCCATCGGCGACTTCGGTATGCTCAAGCTCAACGCTGCGCACGTCCGCACCTGGCAGATGGCGACGGCCGAATGCACTCAGCGCTGCCAGGCATGCTCACGTTGCAAGTACATCTCGATCAGCCGCGAGTATAAAGACTGCTCTTGGTACGCATCTTGCGACCTACGAAGCACCAAGCGCTTCAGCGACTTTCGCTCCATGACCGTGCAGCCAGCGGACGCGCAACAGCAGCTGCCGCGAGAGTGGAAGCCGTTCGTCAACCGGAGTAGCCTGGTGGCGACACGAGAGGCGCTCGGTAAGCTGCATCCGAACAAGGGCAAGTGGCCCTGGGTGCAGCCGACTGCGCGTGCCTCCGTGGCGCTGGTTCTGTATGGCAAGATTGGCACGCTGCATCATCCCTCGTGGTTCACGAGTGATGCGAAGGCGGAGGCGGGGGTGGTGTACCTCGCGCACGCCACGGTGCAACGGCATGTGCTCGATGCGAACCCCGCGGCCACAATGGCCTTGTTCATCCACTCGTGGAACCCGAGCCTCGGCCCCACAATCGACACGCTCTACCGGCCGCAGTGGAGCCAGCATGAGCCTCTCGAGACCAACGACGCCGTCGAGAGCGCCTCCATGTCCATTGCACGCGCGCTACGTGCCGTCCGTCGTGCGGAACGGGATCGCGGGGCCCCTTTCGACCTGATCGCCTGCTGGCGCCACGATCTGCACTTCTCGGCACCACTGCGCTGGGCAGCGCTGCCCCGCGCGCAGCTCTGGTTCACCGCGCAGTGCTGCGACTTTGACCCCGCCGGCTCGATAGATAGGTACGTACCCTTCGAGGCCGCCCACTGATGGCCACTGACAGCGACTGATTGCGACTGATTGCGACTGATTGCGACTGATGGCCGCCCCTCTCGGCTCGGTCGGCAGCCCTCGTGTGACAGAAATGGGCTGGGCGAGCGCAGCCTATCAAAGGCTTCGCTCCGAGTGCCACTCAGACAAAGGGTCGCTCTCAGACACGTGTCGCGTGCGCCAGTTCCTGGGCATGATCGGCAGTGGCAAGGACTTGCCGGCCGAGGCTCAGTATAATTATTGGGTGAGCGATTGGCCACTTCGTCTTCGGCGCGACTGATGGCCTCTGATGACCTCTGATGGCCCTCGATGGCAGGTGAGCGATTGGCTCTTCGTCGGCCCGTCAGCCATCGCTCACACGTTCGGCACGTTCCCACGCCATCTCAAACTCTACCGTGACATGCTGCACAATGTTCGCATCCGGTTGCCTTGGATGCACTTTTACTGGACCGCGCATGTGCATCACGCGCTGGGCGCCGCCGCGGGCGTGCGCGCGCTGCCGCTCCGTGCCATGGTCGACGTTTGGCTCCCTCGTCAGGGCGATCAACGCCTGTGCCGCACCAACGGCTCCGTGGCGACGCTGCTGCCTCAGAGGCCCGAACCTGTTTGGGACGGGTTCCAACACTCACTCTGCCCCGCGCACGAGCACGGGCGCATCCTATGCCATTGGACCTCGCCGCGATGCTTGGCCGACACTCCGAACGGCCCAGCGTTCAGCGGTGAGAGCTCCATCTCGGGAAGCGGGTGGAGTGGCCCCAGCACGGGCACACGAGGAGTGCCCGGCTCGGCAGCGGCAGCGCCGGCTAGCTCGGGATCGAAGGCCGTCTACGCGACCTTGGAGAAGAAGACGGTGGGCATCGACGAGGACAACTTTGCGCCTTGAAGCTTGAACAAGGAAGGTCGTGTGAGAGGCGGGCTGGTCGCGTCGGGAGAGTTCACGTGCACAGCATAGTTGTATGGCGGCCCTCCGCGCCACATCCAGGGAATCGCTGGGGTGCCTCCTCGCCCGGTTACCCGACCCCATGGGGCGTCTGGAATGACGTTCGTCCTCTGTGGGCCTTCATCCGATCTACTCCGTTGCGTCGCAGTACCGTAGCGTAGTGGGACCGCACCTCCGCACGGCAGGATCGGGCTACGCGAGGGCGAACGCCGCATAGCGCGTTTTACCTTATGATCGGCCGCCGCACATCGGCTTGCCCGGCCGTGCGACATGCACCCTACGCTAGACCCTACTGGCAAACTGCTGCTGCTGCACGGCACATCCGTCATCCGACCGGTCGGGCCTCACGGTCACACCGCGCCCGCGCGCCGCGGCCGCCGCCCCCGGCGCGCGCGCCTGTCCACCGCGCACGATAGTGTAGTAGTGGTATTGGTGCTATAAGCGATGACGCTTGCTTCTCCCAAGATTCAAATCAGCTTGGTGTAGCCTAATAGGAAATAGAAATACCATCGCTCGCGTGACATGCCCATGGGGGTTGTGCTCTCAGCGCTGGAGGCTCAGCAACCGGGAGAGGACTCGGATCGGTTGGGGCATCCGATCGGCAGGGCGTGCGCTCGTCCTCAAGACTCTACATGGCCTTGTTTCATATGCATAGCGCCTCGTCATCTCGGCGCGAGCCGCTCAACGCTTGGTGCTGTGTAGCGCCGAGTGGTACAGTACAGCGCCGGCCAAGCAGGCGGCGCAGCCGCACGCCGCCTGGAGCGAGACTTCGTTGCCAAAGATGGCAGTCGAGACGACGATGAGGAGGACGACCTTGATGTTCCCGAGCACCTGGAGCGTGACGGCCGAGGTGGCTGTGGTGACGAGGAACTGGGTCACATTCAAGAAGAAGGACACGAGTGATGACGCAAGGAGGCACACCCAGAGCCCTGCGTCGAGGAGCACTGCGTCGGCCATGAAGTCGCGCTCTCTCAATAGGACCCAAAGTCCCAGGCAAGCTGCCGAGCGCGGCGCCATGTGGTAGAGCAGCTCGATGGGGTCGAGCCGCTCTTCGGGCGATGAGAGCAGCAGCCCCTGCATGATCGATTTGAGCGCCCTGGTCAGCGTCGCTGTGAGTACTAGCCCAAAGCCAAGCCAATTGAAATTCATCTCTCCTCGGATGGTCAGCACCATGCCCAGGCAAATCAGGGCCAACGAGGCCCAGACGCGTAGCGCGTACGATTTGCGTAACAACGCTACTGAGAGCACCACCGTCCACAGCGGCGCAGTCGCGCCGATGGCCTGCGAAAAGGAGATGTGAATGTACTGCAGAGCGGCATTGCCGCAGCACACACTGACGACGAATACGAGGGAGAGCTGCGTGATGGCATTCCTCGCGCGCTGGCTAAGAGGCAACCGAGTCGGCTCCGGCCGTAACCGCAGCGTCACCGCACTTAGGACGTAGCACGCGATCATGTGAAGTGCCGTGAGCAGTGCGCTGTAGCGGAATGCATAGTGTGCAAATATCCACTTATTGAGATTGTTGATGGCGATATTTAGGGCAAACCAAGCAAGCACGATTGCCGTGGTCTGCAGGCTCGACGACGATGAGCTTTCTGCTGCGATTTTGTCTTCCTTTTCGCCTGCGCCCAGACCCTTTATCGAGGATCGCATGTGGGGCAGACCGTCTTTCGTGCTCGCAATCTCCAGGTGGGGGGATTCGTTTCAGTTGTGAGGTGGGAGCGCAAAATCCGTGAGACCTCCGGGGCGACGTCTTCTAAGAACGTCACCTGAGCTTGAGATGCGGAGCAGCGGAGGACCGGTAGCAGCGCAGCGCCTGTGCGGCGGTTCGCGGGATACGTTGTACGCAAAGTTTGCCATCGCAGCGCCCATACATCATGCGCGCACGGCGGCCGTTACCGGTACCGGTAGGAATGGAAGTTCTCCCCACGCGAAACCACACTCACAAAGGACGCGAAAACTATGGACTGAAGCCCACACTTCGCCATGCCCCTTGAGATGAGCCTCGAGAGAAACCCCGAGTGGCCATCGATGGCAGACTCTGCTCGGATAAAGCACGAGGGTTTCGTGCAGCGAGTCGGTGGTGTCATGCCTGGATATGGCGGGCACCGCCCCGGCTCACGAGAAGTGGTGAGCAAACCGAGTGTTGGTGGCGTGCCCTTCAAGATGTCTCCCGATCAGGTGCCCGGTCAAGGACAGCAGCTCTGCAACAAGCCCACGACGTCGTGGGTGGCTTTCGTGCGTGGCGGCAATGGCGAACATATTCAGCAAGACGCGCCCACGGTCACTGACCAATTTAAGCTCGCCATTGGCGGCGTAAAATACGGCTACTCTGGCCACATCCCAGCTGCGAGGCAACAGTTCGGCTCGAGCCATCAAGGAGGCGTCGACGGGATCGCACCACCAGCACCAACGCGGGGCAGCTCATGGGCTTCAAAGCAGCCAACGGATTGGATGGCCAACATCATTCCAATCCCTTCCCACTTGATCCCATCGACAAGCGACCCACCTGGCTACCGGCCACCTCCGAAACGCCCGCCCAAAGGGCGCGACCTGAAAGATTTCGGAGCGGGCGGCATCGCTTTGAGCTACAGTGGGCACGTGCCGATGTCCTACGATCCCGAACCGATCCCTGAGGCTGTCGGCGCTCTACGCCATCAGAGCACGGATCCGCCACCTCCACCCAATCCGTCATTTAGCCACAACGACTGGAGGGTGGTGCAGCCCGAGCCTCCAGCAACGATGCCAATGGAGGCAGCGCAGTACCGTCAAGAAGTCGGTGGTGTGCTCCCGGGGTACTCGGGTTTTGTCCCAGGGAAAGAGTTGCACTACGCATCGAGCCATGCGGGTCGCATACACTCTGCGGCGCAGAGAGGGCATGAAAAGAGCAAGCTGACCCACTTGCTGTGCGAGCCGCCTGACACGCGCGGAAAGCAAATTTCTCAGAAGGCCGCCAAATCGGCGGTGGGCTACGCGGGCCAGCGGCCATTGGCGACGGAAGCCTTCGGGCTCAGCTACTGGTCCACGGGCGGTGAGGGCCCCACGCAGGGTGATCGGCTCATGGCGGCAAAAGTACGGCGGCAGGCGGCCGCCTCTGAAAAAAGCGCCGATCTGTCGGGATTGTACAGCGCATGACACAGTCGCTTAAGGGTCGTATCGGTTTCAGTCAGTCGAGGGGGGAGAGGAGTGGCATCGGGACCACAGGAGCGAAGGGGAAGGTCGAAGGATGGAAAAGGATGGGCCTTGGGCGATGCGTATGCGGTAAATGGACGGCTGTCCGGGCCGGCTAAGGGCCGGCGCGACTTGTGCGAGCGCTCGAGTCCCGGGGACGGGTGACACATAAAGCTCGACTACCCGCGACCCGTGACCCTGACCGACACTGCTCCGCATCGCGCATGCAACGCGGCGCCTACGCGCCCGCTAGCGCTACGCCTGTACGAGCGGCGCATGGAGCGGCGCCCCCGCGCCCCGGGCTCCGCCTCCGGCCCGCCGCGGGCGCGCCCCACCCCGCCTCGAGCCACGACAGCCTACACGAGACCGAGAGGAATGATGAGCGGGCAGTCCGGCTCGCGTCGGAGTGCGTGGCCGCTGCTTCCGTGGCTAGACGATGATCACCGTACACGCTTAGTATGCCTGGGGGTGACCCGCCCTGGCCCTCGCCACGTGTACGCTGAAAACCCGCTGCCTGTACGGTGGTACTCGCGTCGGTACTAGGCGATGTTCACTTACCCGTCTAGCCTCAAGCCTGCCGTGCCGCCATGGGTCGCAGACTGCGGCGCCGGGCCGCGGCACGCCACGGAAGCAGCGGCCACGCACTCCGACGTTTAGACTCAGGCCCCGCTAATTCGCGTTTATTCATAACGGTCGCGGTTTTGCGCTAAGATTTTACGAGGCGTCATCGTCCATCACTCCGACTTGACCGTCAGTCCGGTCGTAGGGACAGATCGGAGAAGTCGCGATGCGGACGACCGGTGCCCCGGTGGGGCATGACGCGCGGGCCGGGGGCGCAAGAGTAGACGTGAGAGGAGAAGTAACGACTTTAACGTCTTACGGCTTTACGACACCGAATCAAACTTCTCACGCTACGTCAAGATCCGCAAAAACGACCGCCCGGAGCGAGAACGAAACGGCCTGAATCGAATCCTCGGAACAAGGGCGGTTGTATGATGACAAAAGCCAAACACGGGTCACGGGCTCATGGCTCCCGGGCTGATCTGGAGGCATGATTGTCTGGGACGGGGCAACCTGTGCGTGCTGCTCTATCGCGGCGTGAGCTGAGACAGTATGCTAGCGGGCCGATTGATAGAGCCCGTAGCACGGTAGGCGGCCGCAGTAGAGAGCTGATCGGTCGGCGTGAGCTGCGACAGTATGCTGACGGGCCGACGACTAGTCGAGCCGCTCGATGGACGAGTGGGTCGATTAGCGACGGGTCGTGTCAGTGGAGCACTACGGGGCCGTCCGCCTGGCCCGGGTGCCGCATGTGAAGAGTCGGCCGCCGGCTCGGGCGCGGCGACGGCGACGGAGGCGGCCTTAACAGCAAAGCGCTCTTCGGCCCCCCTGTCCGCCCAAGCTTCGATCTCGAGGGCGATCTCGAGGGTGGCGGGCTCTGGCGGCGCGAGCGTGCCTTGCACGGCGCGCAGGCGCGCGAGCGTCTGGCTTGTGGCCGCGCAAGTAGGAGCGTGCCGATGCGGCAGGAGCTCCTGCGCGGTACGCGGTGGCAGTAGGTTGACTGTATGCGGTGCAGTCGAGGCAAAGGAATGCGCTACGTTCGGCCGAGAGCACAGCCAGAGCGACGCTAGATCGTCGAGCAGCTGCGGCTTGGTCGTGGCAAAGGCAAGCCGCGGCGCCGGCCGCACTACCCCCTTGACCACATTCGATCTCGGCAGTCCACATGTGCCGCCCACGCTCTTGCCGGTGTAGGCGCTTGGGTGAGCTTTGGTCACTGGTGGCGGTGCGTCACCCCACGTGGCGGATCGGCGCAGCCGCGGATCGCCCGCCTCCCGGAGCTTCAACAGGCGCCGCAGCTGCTGCGCGGCGCCGGCCGGCATCGAGCCGGAGGTCTCAAGAGCACTCATGGCAGCCAGGGTAAGCTTGAGTGACTTACTCATCGGGCACGTGGCTGCTATCGCGAGCTCTGCGGCACTCATGGCGCGTCGACGCTGCACCTCGCGCACATCGACCTGCCGGCGCAGCATCATGTTGAGCTCTTTGTACTCGATCGTGCCGCTCCCGTCCGGGTCGAACTGATCGAAGAGCTCGAGCGCCTCTTCACGCGACACGTCGAGTCCAAGCGGCGCCATCGCCTGGTAAAACTCCTTCTGAGAGATGAGCCCGTCACCATTCTCATCCCAGTCGCGGAAGAGGTCGATGACGCGCACGGCGTTGGCCGCGAGCGCGTCGCGAATCAGCTCGCTCACCGGCCGGCCGCTCGAGCGATCGAGCTTGACCGTCGTCGAGAGCGCTGCACCGTGCCGGCCGCCGGCCAACTTACGCAGCGCAAACTGCTGCTCCGGTATCAGCTTAGCATACTTTTTGAGCCGCCGGTCGATCTCGAGGCGCGAAATGGAGCCGCTCTTGTCCTCGTCAAATTCGAGGAAGATCGCGTCGATGACCGTATCCTGCAGCTCGCCAAAGCCGAGCGAGCGCACCGCGCGCCGGAACTCTTTCAGATCCACCTCGCCGTCTCCATCATCGTCCCACTGCTCGAGGATGAGTGCGACACGGGCGTGGTTAAGAGCGAGCTCGTCCCGCAAAGCGGCGCGCAGGTACTCGTGCTTCATGACACGGCCTGTCCCGTTTACATCCAGCACCTTGAAGCGTTTGCGGAGATCCAATTCATCGTGCTCACCGTGCTCGCTCTCTCGCACCATCGCGCAGAAGGCCTTGAAGTCGAGACCTTCAGTTCGTGGATCAGCCTCATGGGCAGCGCGCCCGCCAATTTGAGGCGCCGAGCGATGCGTGGGTGGCATCCTGGCGCTTGCGTCGGGCAGTCCAAGGGAAGCCCGTTGTTCCTCCCGATGAAACGACAACGCCGTCGAGAAAGCATAGGAAGGTCCCACACACCAACCCAACGTAACACACCATCCCAACGCGATCGCACTGCGCGGGAAAATTTCGCACTGCTCTGGCGCAG
>JWZX01002359.1:0-22558 GCA_001275005.1 Chrysochromulina tobinii | reverse complement strand
GGAGAGGCGCGCGCATCGCCGCCGCCGAAGTGTGCGGCTGTGTGCGTGTCATAAGTTCGTCAAACGTTAGTCCCGTCCGACGGGTGTGCGTAAAGGCCGGCGAAACGGCGTTCGGTCAAGTCAACGAGCGTTGCTGTCGTCGCGTCTTAGACTCTAGTACGCTGGGCTCGGTCTCTCAGCGGGAGGGCGGGGACCGGCGAAATACGAATTACTTAGACACACACACAGCCAACCTACTCTTCGGCGGTGCGACGCCCCCAGTCTCTAAGCGCGCGCGCGCGCCCCGCGCCCATGCCCGCGCCTCTTCGCGCCTCTTCGCGCCGCACGCTCGCCCTCGAAGGCAATGCCGCTTCGACTCCGGGGCGGCAGCCTGCGGCCGCACACGCAGCCGGCGAGCGTGCGGCGGGCGGCAGCCGCACACTAGCCGCACGCGCTGCTGGCAGTGGGAGTGCGCGTAGCACAGCCTGCGGCGCAAACGCACCGTACAGGGCTCCCGGGTCCGCTGGGGGCGTTGTCTGCACTGTCGGTAGACGCGCCCGTTGGCGCGCCCCCCGAACGGGAACGCAAAAGAAGTCACTCGACGCCGCCGTCGCGTGACGAGCGACGGCGTCGAGTAACCAGCCTTGTCGTGGCGTACGGCAGCTTGCCAGCCGCCTGACCTACCACGCCTTTGAGGATGCCCGGGTTCGCGCGCCGCGTCCGCGGGTGCACTGTCAACGGCCGCGGCCGCCCGCCACAACCCGCGTAAGTGGGGTCTCGCATGCATTCGTGGATGGGGGATGGGCGCCCCTCGAGCTGTCCACGCACGATTCGTCGACGAGCACGAGCTGCCGAGGGTGGTACGTCAAGCGCACGTTCACGTGCCAGCTGAGGCTTGCCGCAACGTCGCGTTCCTTGGCTACGGCGCTGAGCTGCGCTCAGCAGGAGTCAAACGACACGCTTGCGAATGAACAGCGGGCAGGTCAAAGGTTTGAGCGAGTAGCAGCAGCAGGTGCATTCACTCGCGCACAAACGCAGGGCGAAGGGAAGCGCGCCATGGCACGTGCTCACGGCACAGCGGGGCGCCATGCCACCCGCAATGACGCGCACCCGCTTGCGCGTGTAGTCCAAGTGTTTCAGCAGCGCTTCGCACAACGTCCGATAGGCTGGAAAGCCGGCGCCGGTGCGGCGGAACTCGTGCCACACCTCATTCAACGTCTCGGCATCATCGCCCGCCTCCTTGACGCGCTCGAGTGCGGCGAGGTTCTGCTCGCCGTGCGGACCCGCAAAGGTCCAGCGCACATCGCTTCGCTTGCCTATGCCTTGGCGCGGTATGCGGTCCGTACCGTGGTCTCGATAGTGACGAAGCGCTCTGCGTATGGTTTCCACGGAGTACCCGACGACATGGGCGACATCTGCGTTGGTGTAGCCGTCCTTCCGGAGCGATCGGCAGAGCTCCGCGCCCCATTCGGGCATCGGCTGATGATGGCGACCCACCATCCGGAAGAGACGCGAGAGGCCGAGTCGGGACTTGAGTCGCGACTCGAGTCGCGAGAAAGCAGAAAAATTCTTGCGACACAACGATTTGCGAGTGGGGGGGTGGGTGGGGGGGGTCAGAGGTGGCCGCCGCGATAGTAGTGTTGTTATGCTCTCTCTACATGTAAAAATCGTATGAAAGGCAGCGGTTCGGTCCAAGACACCATTGGTCCAAGCAACGCTGGTGACCGCGCCCGTCGCCGCCCTCGGCGCTGCGGCGCTCAGAAAATGTCGGGGAACTGGTGCGTGAGGCTCACCATATCAGCGTACATGCCCATGTCTATGAGAGCACGCGCCGAACGTGTGTCACGCGTCAGAGGGAGGCCTGTGGGCAGCAGGGGACTCGGGGCAAGCGGCCAAGCGATGGCGGTGGCGCGCACCAAAGTTGTCGCCCATGTACACGGAGGTCATCTCCATGATCTGGCCGCTCTGCAGCTGGCCAATGACCTCATAGTGGCCCTTGCCCATCGTCTCCGGCGAGTACTTGTGGGTGCCGTTGGGGCAGACGATGGTCGTCACGGGCCCTGCACAGGCGACGGTCGGTCATGAAGTCATGAGTGGGCGCGGCGACGAAGGCGGCTGAGAGAAGAGGACGTCGGCGCGGGCGGCAGCCTTGACCAGGGCGCCGGTGTGGCGCGGCGCGTACCGCCCTCGTGGCTGCCCGCAAGCACCAGCTGCACGTGGCCGTCGTCCATGGCCACGAGCTTGCCGACGGCGCGGACCGACTGGCCCTGGAATTGCGGGCTGTTGACGTGTTCGAAGGTGATGCGCGAAGTCGAGCGTGTGGTCATGGCTGCCTGTGTCCACGGTCGCGCGAGAGGTGAGCGTCAGGTCGCGAGCGACGGCAGAGGGCACGAGAGCCCGCCGCGCTATACCAGACAGTGTGACGCTGCCGACGCTCTCCGCAAAGGCGCGCGAACAAACTCGTGACCGCGCCGGCGCGCGGCGGCCAAACTTGACCAGTTTGGACCAGGAACATGTTGGATCTCGTCTCGAGAGTAACGGAACCGCGCAGGGTCATCGTGTTCCCCAGTGAGAGCGAGATTCTGTGCGAGATTGCAAGCATGAACGCGCTGAGTCGCACCATGATGATGTCCAGGCAGGAGACGCTGGCGCGGCTGCCACTGCCGTCGCTCGAGGACACGCTCGCGCGCTACCTTCGTGCAGCGACGCCGGTCGTCGCCTCGCCCGCTCAGCTGCAGGCCACGCGTGCTCTGGTGGACGAGGCGGTGCAAGAGAGAGCCCTCAAACTCTCGCGCGCTGCCCTTACCGAATGGAGGTTGCCACACTCGTCTGACGGCGCACGTGAGCTCGGATCTCGTCGCCGTTGCAGCTAGCGGAAGGAAGCGCGCTGCGCGCGCTGCATCGAGAGCTCGAGGAGCGTGAGGCAAAGGCGCTCGATCCGTCGTTCGTCTCGGTCGGGTGGGACATGATGTACCTCAAAGGACGCTGGCCGCTGCCGATCAACTCGAATCCCGGCACGGTGACGCCGACGGCCACCTTTGGCGACGCACGCACGCAGGTCGCGCGCGCCGCGCGCCTCGCGGCCGCGGCCACCGACTTTGCACTCCGCATCGCCGATGGATCCCTCACACCGGATGTCTTCAAGGGCGTCGTGTTGGACATGCGCCAATACCCCCGAATGTTCTCATCGACGCGGCTGCCGGTGGCGGGCGGGGCGGACACGTGGCACAAGGCGCCGCCCGAGCGCTCGCGTCACATGGTCGTATTGCGCGGCACTTCCTTTTGGAAGGTGCGCTGATTGCGCTCGATGACGACCGAGTGCTTCTCTGATTGCGCTCGATGGCGACCGAGTGCTTCTCTGATTGCGCTCGATGGCGACCGAGTGCTTCTCTGATTGCGCTCGATGACGACCGAGAGCTTCTCTGATTGCGCTCGATGACGCCGTTGGGCAGGTAGAGCTTCTCGACGCCGTGACGGGCGCGCCGCTCCCAGTGGCCTCGATCGAGGCGGCACTACACGCAGTCATCAAGGGCACTCCACCGACGAGGGCCGACTCGCCGCCGTCGCTCGCGGCGCTCACGACGGCGGATCGAGACACGTGGGCCGCCGCCCGCACGAAGCTGATGGCGCACTCCGCGGCGAACGTCTCGAGCCTCGGCTGCATCGACGATGCCTTGTTCCACCTCAGCTTGGATGAGGTGGGCTCTTGATTGTTGACCTCCTGATCACCTATCGTTTGCAATTTGATGACCTGCTGATGATCTGCTGATGACCTGCTGATGATCTCCTGATGACCTCCTGATGACCTGCTGATTGGAATTTGAGTGTCCCTCGATTGCATGCAGGTGGACCTTGGCTGCCACGACGGCGCGGACCCCTCCGCCGGAGAGCCGATCGAGGCGGCGGTGCGACTCGCGCTCTGCGGCGACACGCGCCTGGCGCCGCGCTGGTTCGACAAGGTGAGTCTCGTCCATCTGATTGCCTCGGATTGCCTCGGATTGCCTCGCTCATCATGTGGCGCCGTGTTGGTTCGACTAGGCTGTCTATTGGATGGTCTCGAGCGACGGCGTGCCTATGTTTGGGTTCGAGCATTCGTGGGGCGATGGAATCGCGACTGTCCGTGGTGGACTGGAGATGCATAGCTGGATGCTGGCACAGCGCAAGAGGGAGGCGAAGGAGGCGGCGGGGGCGGCTGCCTCGCCACCGCCGCCGCCGCCGCCGCCGCCGCGTCAGTTACCGTTTGACATCCCCCCCGAGGTGGCGGCCGTGCGGGACTCGAGCGCGGCCGCCTTCGCTGCCGTTGGGAGCTCACTCGAGATCAGCGATCTCCATTGGACGCTGTGGGGTTCCGAGCGACTCAAGGCATGGGGGGTGCCGCCCGATGGCGCCGTACAGGCGGCCATGCAGCTCGCCTTCTATCGCGTGGCAGGAAGAGTCGGCTCCACGTGAGCACTCTGATTGCGTTTGATTGCGTCTGATTGATTTTTAATTGCGTCCGAGTGCATTTTGATTGCGTCCGAGTGCGCAGGTACGAGTCGTGCTCTGATTGCCACTGATTGCCTCCCTCATCACTGATTGCCTCCCTCATCACTGATTGCCTCCCTCATCACAGGTACGAGTCGTGCTCGACGGCGCGCTTCTCCGCTGGTCGAACTGAAACGATCCGCTCCGCGACCGCCGAGGCGGCCGCATGGGTGATTGCGTCTGATTGCACCGGCCGCATGGGTGATTGCGTCTGATTGCACCGGCCGCATGGGTGATTGCGTCTGATTGCACCGGCCGCATGGGTGATTGCGTCTGATTGCACCGGAGCGCCGCTGATTGCCTCGGAATGAGGCTGAGTGCCGCAGGGGTGATTGCGCCTGATTGCGCCTGATTGCCTCGGATGGAGGCTGAGTGCGTCCGATGGCTCACGATGGCGTCTGGAGTGCAGGTGCGTTCCGTGGTCACGCCAGGCTATGACGTTGCGGCACAGGCGGACTTGCTCCGCACCGCCGCCGCGCAGCACACCCGCATCTCGCGTGAGGCGGCGGATGGTATGGGCTTCGATCGCCACTTGTTCGCGCTGCGTGGGCTGGCTGCTTCACGGGGGGGGGCGCCCGAGCCGGCGCTCTTCACCGACCCAACTTACGCGGCGGTGAGCGGCAATGAGCTCTCGACGAGCACTGCATGCCCTGCATGCATGCGCTCACCACGGCGCGATCCCTTCTTCACAGGTGAGCGGCAATGAGCTCTCGACGAGCACGCTGACCGCGCCGACGACCCTCGTCCTCTCGGGCTTCGGGCCGGTCCACCCGCAGGGGTATGGCGTCTCGTACCAGCTGCCGCAGGAGAGCTTGCGCTTCTGCACCTCCGCGTACAAGCCGCGCTCGGCACGGCGCTTCAACGAGGAGCTCGCACGCGCGCTGGGCACGGTGCAGGCGCTCCTCGATGCCTCGGGCACGGGGGCTGGGGTGCAGGCGCGCTTGTGAGGGCGCATACTAAGCGAGACTAATACGGCATACTGAACGTATGGGCGTAGCGATGTGGTCCGCGGCTATCGACCGCGGCTAAGGACTGGCCGGAGCGTGATTGTGTCGGTTGTGGCTTGTGGGGAGACTCGTCGCGCGGAGCGCAGTCGCGCCGGAGTGCAATGTTCGGATGAAGATCTGATCCGGCTAATGGTCTATGTAAGGTCTATGGTGTGCTGCTTCAATGCCGGTCGTGAAGTGTGGACAGGGGCGCAGTCGATACAAGAACTCAGATACAACAACGACACAGACGAGACACATACAGTGGGCGGAGAGAGGAGAGCGCGCTCTCGAACAAACCGAACTCAGCCACTCTTGCCTGACTCACGACTTACTCGCTCTCTCTCGTTCCCACGACGCGAGCGCACACGCAACGTCCTCCGCACCCGGCAGTCGCTAGCTAACCCAACGCCAGTCATCGTACTAAGACTGAGGTCAGGGTTGAGGCTAGGGCTAGGGGGGAGGGCAACGGGAGGAGGCGCTGCTCTACGAGCAGGCCTGCCCCCCCCAGGCGTCCGACAACTGCGTCCCTTCTCAGCCTCTAGTCCGTGGTCGTGAGCAGGCAGACGGCCCGCAACGTCCACTTGTTCACGGGGTCCTCGGAGCGCAGCTCGGCCATCGAGATGTAGTTGCGCAGCTGCGTGCCGTGCGCGGCACGGGCCGGGCACGTGTAGATCGGGCACTCGTACCAGAGCTCCTTGCCCGCCTTGCGCTTCTCGCCAGTGGCCGAGATCCAGAGCACAGGCAGGGGAGCGAAGCGCACTTTGGGCTCCGAGTCCGTGAGCGCGTTGCGCCCCTTGTCCCAGCGCGCGCCATCGAGCGCGAGGCCGTAAATGTAGATGCCCTCGGCAGGGCCGGCCTTGACGTCGTCGCGCTCCTGCTTGAGGACTTCGAACGTGTTGACGCAGTCGTCGAGCGCCCAGCCGTCCTTGGAGTGGGCGCGGCACACCTCCTGGCGCGAGGCGGTGAGGAAGCCCGACGGGTTGAAGAAGCCGGTGAGCCAAAAGCACAGAGGGCGGCCGTTCTGGAGCCACGTGGTCAGCTGCTCGGCCCGGTTGAGCATGTTGGCGAACCACACACCAATCAGGGGCTGGAGCGGCAGCGATACGGGCATGACCTTGGCCCACGGGTCGGGCACCTTGGCGTCGAAGAGCGCGTCGACGGCGCCCGCGAGCATGGGCGACATGACGATGGTGCCCGCGATCGCAAGCTTGAGGTCCGAGAGGACCTTGCGCAGTGCGTTGAGCACCATCTGCATCCGGTCGATCTCCTGCTTGAGGACGATGTTGAGCGGCTTGCCGAGGCCGCCGAGCACCTTGATGCCGTTCTTGACCGCCTCGCCGTTGTAGTTGGGCGGCAGCTTCTTCTGCAGGTCCTCGACCATGTTGAGCACAATCTCTTCGCGCGTGAGACCGCCGCCGCCGCCGCCCTCCTTGGGCTGGATGTCCTGGATCGTGCCGAGCGTCGTGGCAGCCTGCGCGGTGCGGTACGCGAGGTCGGCGTTGCCGTGCAGGCCGAAGACCTCGGGGTCGTCAACGAGAGGCAGGGAGTCGATGTACTTGCGGTACGTCTCGATCTCCTGGCTGAAGGGCGGGATGAAGTACGTGTCGTTGCCCGGCACGAACTTGAAGTCGGGCGAGAGGCACTTTTCGACGAGCCACGACTTGCCGTACGTGTTGAAGAGGCGCCGATCCCAATCGTCCGTGATCTTGCCTCCGTACTGCACGTCGCACACCATGTAGTTGACCGTGATCCAGTCGACGGGGCGTCGCTTGGCCTCCATCATGTTGAGGTGGTTCTGCATGTACGTGACGCACGCCGAGAGGTCGGCCTGCGAGAACTCGTACAGGATGTTGAAGCCGAGCGGGCCGAACTTGCGCCGCTCCTGCACGATGGTGTGCATGAAGGCGAGCGCGAAGAGCATCGTCTTCCACTTCGGGTCGCTGACCGAGTCGAGCATGTCCTGGTTGAGCCACGTGTACGTGTTGCGCACGCCGAGCATGATGCCCGCGGGCGCCTCGTTCGTAAACTTGATCGAGAGCTGCAGCAGCGCGATGGGGAAGTCGGGGTTGGGCTCGGCGGTGATCCACAGGCGGAAGACGGGCTGCACCGAGCCCGGCGACGTGTCTTCCAATTTCGGGAGCGCCTTGACCCACTCGGTGAGCTCGCCGAGGAAGGAGAGGCCGAGGTGGCAGTTCTGGAGCATGACCCAGATGCCCTCGGTGATGCCCACCTCGAGCAGCTTGCGCGCGGGCGGCTCCTGGCCCTGCCCCATCGAGATGCCCTCGACTCGCTTCTTGCGCTTGCGCGCGAGGTCGAGGATCTTGCCCGTCGGGTCGGAGCCCATCGAGAGGATGGTGATCATCGGCACGTACGCGCTCGCCTCATCGTGCACCTTGGCAATGTCTAGCGGATCGACGAGCAGATAGTCACGGCCGAGCGACGAGGCGATGTACGTGTCGACGGCCAGCAGCGCGCGGTCCACGCGGATGGCGCGCACGAGAAGCATCTTCTCGAACTGGTCGAGCCGCTCGTTGTAGTCGGGGAAGAGCTGCGTCTCGGGCGCGTCGTGATCGTACCACGCCTTCCACTGATCATTGAAGCGCTCGAGGTTGTCGGGCAGGTCGCGCAGCATCCCAACGGTGCGCGAGAGCGCGATGCAGTTCAGCCACACCGACTCAGGCATCCACTTGGCAGGCACGGGCTTCTCGGACTTGGCGTCGAGAGCGCCACCAGCCTTGAGCAGGTTGCCCACGTACGTCGCCGAGAGGGTGCCCGCAATCTGCTGGATCTTCATCGCGAGCATGAGCGTCCAGATCTTCTTGTGCCGCTCGAAGAGGCCGCGGTGCATGTAGCGCGTCACGTAGTTGGTCATGTAGTCCATGATGTTGATGATGCGCTTGGCGGCGATCGGCGCCTTCTCGGAGTGGTTGACCGAGAAGTCGTGCAGCTCGAGGAACTGCTGGAGCGACACCATGTACATGTTATTGATCGAGGCCATGTCGACGACCATGAAGTAGAGGAGCGCGCCGCGGCGGGCGGCGGGCCGGTACTCCTCGCGCGCCGTGTTGATGCGGATGTCCGTGTCGACGGCGGTGGTGAGTTTCTCGTTGACCTGGACGGCGGTGATCTTGGACTTGGAGAGCACCTCGATGAGCTCGACGTCGTCGAGCAGGTTGCCGGTCGAGTTGGCGAGGCGGTAGAGCAGATCGTCTTCGAGGCCCTTGAGGATCTTCTTGTTCGAGTTGACCTCCTCGACGAGCTTCTTCTTCTGCTCCTCGAGCTCCGGCCGCTCCATCTGCACCACGCGCGACAGGAGCTGCTGCTCGAGGCCGCCCATGGTGACGGTGAAGTTGATGATCGTGAGCTGCGCAAAGATCTCGGGCGAGTAGTGCGGGTTGGTGAGCTTCGTGCACAACACGAGCGAGAAGGTCTCCGAGTACTCGCACTCCTTATCGCTCAGCTGGATGATCAGGTTGCGGCCCTTGCGCTGGATCTCCTTGTTGAGCACCGGGTCGAGCACCGGGTCGATCTCCGTCTCCACGTTCTCGATGATCATCGGGTTGCCAAAGGCCATGCAGTCCTCAAGGTGGTTACGGAAGCGCTTGTCGATGAGCTGCGTCGACTTGATGCCATTCTTCGCCTCGCGGCTCTTGATCCAGCCCATGCCCTGCGACTGCGGGTCGATCATGAGCGGCCACTTCTTCGAGCGCGTCACCATGATGCCGTTCTCGACAGAGAGATCATCCGAGGGCAGGCCCTCGAGGTTCCAGTCGCCGATGGTGCCCGCGTCGACGAGGAAGAGCGAGACGCCGAGGTCATCGGTGCACGGCACGCCCTTCTGGATGCAATCGGCCGCAAAGAGTTTCGTCTGCAGGTGCTTGCGGAACTCGGCGTTGTACGGGCCGACGTACGTGATGAAGGCGCACGCCTGCGCCACGTCGCCCGCAAGCCGGCGGATCTCGTCGGCGAAGCCGGCGGACGACTCCTCCCAGCGGGAGCGCTCTCCGGCGAGGCCGCCGATGAGGCGGTTGGCCGCCTCCATCTTCTTGTTGCATGCGTCGGCATCGTCCTGAAGCGCCTGCTTGGTGGCGAGCGCCTGGTTGAACTGCATGGTCATCTCGTCGAGCTCCCGTGCGACCTGGTCGAGCTCGCCCTGCGCCTTCGCAAGCTTGGCGTTGGCGTTCTTGAGCTTCGACTCGGCCTGCGCGAGGCTCTCCATCTTGGGCTTCACCACCTTGGCGATGTCGACGTAGAGCGCCATCGAACGCGCCCACAAGCACAGGCCGGCGAGCGCGGAGGCGACCTTGCGCGCATCGTCGGGCGTGAAGTCGGGCGCGCTCAGGTATGGGTAGAGCAGCTCGACGGTCTCGTCGTTGATCGCATCCTTGTTGAACTTCTCGAGCGCGCCCAGGAAGCCAATGTCGGCCATCATGGTCAGTGCAAACGGCCACGAGCCCACGAGCTGCAGCACCTGGCCACGCTTGGTCTCGACCGTCTCGGCGGCGACGGGGCTGATCTCCTTTTGGAAGAGGATGAGCACGACGTCGAACGTACGCTTCACGAGGTCGGGGGGCATCTTGAGCTGCTTGAGCAGACCAATGTCCTTGGCCGTGATGGCCTTGAGCGCGTTCTCGGCGTCGTCGAGCGCGGGCTTGGCCGCCAGCAGGTCCTTCTCTACGTCGTCCTTCTGTTGGCCGATGACGGCCGCCTCGGAGCCGAGCGTGTCCTTGACCGCCTGCACCTCGGCCTTCTTCTTCTCGGCCTTGGCGGTCGAGGCCGTGATCTCCTGGAGCATGATAGCGCCCTTCTCCTGTGCAACGATGAGCGTCTTCTCCTTCTCGCGCACCTCGATCTTGATCTTCTCGACGTCGGCCGCCGCGTCGCGAAGCTTGTCGAGACCCGTGTTGATCGAGTCGGCGAGCACCTTGACGCTCTCGAGCTTTCGCACGTACACGCCCTTGTACTCCTCAATGAAGCCGAGGTACGACTTGGGCGTCACGTACGTCTTGCGCCGGTAGCGCTCGAAGAATTGCTCGCACGCGTCGTTCATGCCCGCCTGCACAGCCGCCATGTGCTTGATGAGCTTGCCGCGCACCGCCGAGTCGCCCTGGAGCGCGTCGAAGGAGCCGATAAAGGCGGTCGCCACGTCGGTGAGCGCCTCCTCGGGCCACGTGAGGAACCAGTCGATCGTGGTGCCGTTGATGAGGCCGGGGAACTTCTGCGCGCGCTGCGAGAACTTGACGCCGACGGGCGAGAAGCAGAGCGACAGGTGCAGGTTCGAGCGCACGCGCTCGATGAACCACGCCCACAGCTGGTCGACAGTTGGCTCCGAGCCCTTGTACATCGCCTGGTACTTTTCACGGAGCTCGCCGATGATCGCGTCGTACTCGTCCCGAGGGAAGAGGTTGGGCAGCTCACCCGTATTGAGGAAGATGTTAAAGTACTCGAGGAAGCCCTCGTCCTTGATCTCCTTGTCGGTGAGCATGAAGATCGTCGGCTTGGCCGTCACGCCCGCCCGCCGGTAGAGCGGCTTGAAGTCCTCGAGCAGGTTGTTGCCGTTGTAGGTCTTGGTGAGCGTGATCTGGAAGCAGGTCGCGTTGCAGATGAACGAGGAGAGGCGCGTGAGCGACTGCTTGCCCGAGCCGCCGACGCCGACGAGGAGCGCGCAGCCGCGTGAGAGCGCAAAGAGGCGCGTGATGCGGCAGAGGTGCTCGAGGGCATCGTGGAAGAAGACGAGGTCCATCTTGAGCAGCTTGAACGCCTCGTTGAAGCGCTTCATGTTCTCGACCGCCTTCTTTCGCGCGTCGTTGAGCTGCTCGTAGGGCATGGCCTCGTACACCTTGGGCGCAGGCAGCAGCTCGCCCGTCTCCGGATCCTCGTCGGCGTCGCGCAGGAAGTCGACGAAGTAAATGTCCTTCTGGCTCTGGAGCTTCTCGATGTCGGGGCCGAACTTGGAGGCGAACGGCTCGAGCACGACGAAGATCTCCTTGGCGAACCACGCCTTGTCCTTCTTGTCGACGAGCTTGTCCGAGAAGACGCGCATGCACTCGTGCTTCCACAGCGCGAGCAGCATGAACGAGTCGGTGAGCGTCTCGAGCACGTTGATGTTGAAGATGCCCTGGAAGACGCGTGAGAGGTCGCGCAGGTTGAAGAGGTAGTGGAACTTGGCGGGCGTGGGGAGCATCTTGGTCTTGATGCGGTCCCAGATGGAGATGGTCATCGACACGAGGTTCGTGGCCATCTCCTTGATGGCGTCGTCCTTGGACCAGCCGAAGAAGGAGCTCGACATGGCGCCAAAGATCTGGTTGATCGAGGCGTTCGAGGGCAGCGTCACATTCATCACGTGGAAGTGGCGCTTGGCGCGGTTGGGGATGTCGTTCTTGCCCGCGCCCGGATGGAGCATGGCGCCGAGGATGAGCACGTCGACGATGCCCGTGAACTCGCCCGGCTTGTCGAGGCTGTAGAAGCCGCGGTTCTCGATCTGCATGCGCACAATCTCGAGGGTGATCTGGTCGCCCCACTCGTTGACGAGGGGCATCGAGATGTCGTCGATGAAGCAGAGCATGCGCTTGTTGTTGGGCGGGCCAAAGGTCTTGCCCTGGCGCTTCTCGACCGACGACTCGATCTGGCGCTGGAAAATGGACGGCGTGGTCGCCTGCGAGAACGACATCTTCTTGAAGGTCACCTTGATCGGGTCCACCGCGTTGAGCACGGAGAGGATGATCGAAGTCTTGGCCGTGCCGGGGCCGCCGACGAGGATGACGGCGCGGTTCTGCGAGATGGAGAGGCCCATGTTGTACTCGCAGCGCACCGAGTCGATCGTCGGGATGAGCAGCGACGCGAACTGCTTGCCCAGCTGATCGGGCTGAGCGGTGAACGACCAGCCGGGGATGAGGGCGCCCCATGAGACCCACGGGTACGACTGGTTCGAGGTGTCGATCTTGAACTCGAAGATCGTGTCCGGGTGCTCGCACTCGGGCAAGTTGTTGGTGAGCGTGCGCAGGAACTTGTCGACCTTCTCGCGGTCCTTGTTCTCGAGCACGCCGGCCATGGTCGTGAACATCGAATAGAGCACGAAGCGCTCGAGCGCCGCCGCGTTGGGCGTGCTATCCAGGGCGCCGAGCAGCGCGTCGAGGAGCGTCGAGCAGGAGGTGCACAGCGAGATGTTGGCGATGGACATCTTGGACTGGCACTCGATCCGGATGAAGTTGAGCAATGGTGCGGTGTACTTGTCGAAGATGGGGGTGAGGTCCTTGCCATCCTTGGTGCGCGACGTGAGCCACGACGTCACGTACGGCATGTAGCCGAGGTCTTCCTCCGAGACGTAGATGATGCCCGCGCGCGAGACGGTCGCCGGCGAGGCGTTGCGAAGGTCCTCGACCTCGAAGTGGAGCGTCACGTTCGGCCGGAGCATGGGGATGCGGTCGCTATTGGCGAGGGTGAGCAGCTTGTTGTCGTCCATGACAGTGTTCATGTTCTCGATCCAGATGGCGTCAACGGGCCCGTCGAGCACGAGCCACGTGAAGTTCTTCCTATCCTTGTTCGCGCGGCGCCACAGCTGCGAGAAGATGCCATCGTGCCACTCGCCAGCGGCCACGTCCATCGTGCCGAACATCTGGCCCGAGAGGATCGCCTTCGGGTTCATCGTCACGAACTTTTGGGGCTGGCCGATCATGGCTTCGACGAGAGCATCGGGCGGCACGACGATCGACTGGAAGGCCTGCTGGAGCACCTGCACGATCCTCGACTTGCCCGTGCCCGACGGGCCGACGAGCATGAGCGAGTGGCGCACGAGGCACATCTCGTACACCTGGATGATCTTGAGCATCCACGAGGGCAGCGCCTGCAGGTTGTTCGCATCGACGGCCTTCTTGACGGCGGGCTCAACGAGCGGGTGCTTCATCGCGGGCGCCTTGAGGCCGGGGAAGAGGTCCTCGATGAGCGCGAGGAAGAGGGACACGTCCTCGGCGACGAAGTTAGACAGGTTCATGTCGCGCAGCGTGCGCATCGCAAGCATGGGCTCAAGCACGCCCTCCGGATCCTTGCCAGCGTCACGCTTGGACGTGCCGCACGTGCGAAGCACGGCGAGGATGTTGCGCAGGCCGAAGTCGTAGTGCGCCTGCTTCGAGAGCTGCTCCTCGCAAAGACGGTAGAGCACGTTGAACTTCTTGCCGCAGACAAAGTTCTGAATGTAGCCCGCGCCGGTGAGCTTGACCTGCATGATGATCTGACGATCGGGGACCATCATGGTCACGCCACGGTGCTGCGACTTGAGGTTCTCGGGCAGCTCCTGGCGGCCTGCGTAGCCGGGGTTCATCGTGATGAAGTAGCCGACCGCCGGGTCGCAGTTGACGGTCTGGCCGTCTGTGAACTGGAACATTTGGGCGCCCATCTTGACGGCCATGAGCACGGAGCCCACCTGCTGCGCCGCCACCGAGAGCACATCGAGGTTGATGCGGTTGAACTCGTCGAAGCAACTCCAGAGACCGGCCATCGCCGCGCCTTTGTAAATGTTGCCGAGCGAGCGGAAGTCCATCTGGTCGCCGCAGTTGGTGACCATCACAAACTTGCCGAGCGTGCAGCCCATGTCCTTGGTCGTCTCGGTCTTGCCCGTGCCAGCGGGGCCCGCGGGCGCGCCACCAAGGAACATTCCGAGAGCCTGCGAGAGGGTGACGTAGCAGCGATCGGTGAGCGGCGTGATCACGAGGCGCTCCTTGACGCCCAGGTACTCGTTGGTGTAGTGGAAGTCGACATCGGCGATCGAGATCTTGGCGGCGTCGTGGTCAAAGTCCCAATAGAAGCGCGCCTGCTTCTGCCACTCGAAGTCCTCGATATCGCGCACGCGGTGCAGCTCGATGTCGACGAAGACGTCGCGCTGGTGCACGTCAACGACGATCATCGTCTCGACCTTCTTGCGCGTCCACTTTCCAAAGGCACGCAGCTCCTGGTCCGGGCGCATGTTGATGGCGACGAGGTCGGTGAGGCGCTGCTGGTGCTTCTTGTTGGTGGCCTTGATGATGGCCTTCTCGGCCTTGGCACGGTAGAGCGCGTCCTCCGAGTCGGCGGTCCACTTGAACTGGATGCCGATGAGCGAGACTTGCGCCTGGTACTTGTGCGTGAGCTCCTCGGTGCTCATGTGCTCAGAGTCGGCCGCCGCGTAGCAGATGATGCGGTTGACCGTGATCTGCATCTCGCGAAGCAGCTTGCCGAGCCAGTCCTCGATGTTGCCCTCGGCATTGACCACATTGACGAGCTTGATAGACTGGCCCTCGCCCGACTCAAGCCCGTCGACCTGCGACTTGTTCTTCTTGTTGAAATCGGCGTACACGACCGAGTCGAAGCACGACTGCAGGTGCGGCTGGATGGCCTGCGGGTTGGAGCCTTGCGAGAGCACCTCGAGCAGCGTCGCGTCGGCCACGAAGAAGAAGCGCGGGAAGGCGGCACGCTTCTGGTCGAGGTAGCCGGAGAGGGCCTTCTGGCAGAGCTCGAGCTGCTCGAACATGTGCGGCAGCAGCTGCTGGAGCGTGTCGTTGCCCACAATGTAGTTGACGAGGTTGGGCACCTCGTTGCCCTTGGACATAATCTTGACCCAGTTCTTGTCGATGCCTTGGAAGCGCTTCGACTCCTGCGGCAGCTGCTTGGCGATGTCGCCCGAGGTGAAGACGGCCTCGAGGTACTGCCACATGAGCTGCACCGCCGTCCACTGCTCCAGCGTCTCACCAATGGACGAGAGGTTCATCACCCACATGTCGGCCATCTCCTTGAAGGGGAGCACGAAGCGCGAGGCGAGCATCGAGCCAAGGCCCATCTGCGCCTCCTCGAGGGCCTCCATCATCTCGGCGGTCGCGCCCGCATTGAGCATGATGTTGCCGCGCGTCTTGAAGGGCGAGAAGGAGAGTGCGCGCACCGCCCAGTCGTTGGCGATGTCGTTGAGCTTGCCTTCGATGGCGAGCTCCTTGACGGCCGAGCCCGCAATCTCCTCGACGTCCTCGGACACCGACAGGATGCCGGCATCGAGCAGGTCTTTGAGCATGAACCCATCGGAGGTCACGTGGAGCTCCTTACCGGTGAGCTTCTCGAGCGCCGCCCAGTGGCGCGCGCGCAGCGACGGGCTTGCGAGCTGCTCGACGAGCGGCAGCGTCTCGAGGAAGTCATCGACCATCTTCTTGAGCTCGACGTACGCGTCCCAGCCGCGCAGTTCCTTGGGCATCTTCTTGATGCCCAGCTGGAACTCCTCGAGCTTCTTGACCATGATCGAGATGTTCGACTCGGGGCCCTTGGGCGTGTCGGTGAATCCGACCACATCGGCCCAGTGCATATCGTTGAAGCCGGTAATGGTATCGAGGACGGTCGTAAAGAGGTCGTACAGCTTCGCGAGCAGCCCGAGCTCCTCCTTGGTCTTCTCGAGCTCCGGGTACGTGGTCACCGGTAGACCAAAGAGCGTCTCGCCCGCCGAGTACGCCACGTTCTTGCGCTCGCGCTCGTCGAACAGGCGCTGGAACTTGCGCAGGCGCTCGTTGGCATCGAGCGGCGGCAGGCCAGGCACGCCCGGGCCGTTGGCCTCGAAATCGGAGCGGAACTGCGCCACGTCGACGACGAACATACGCACGTTGCGCACGAGGCTCTTCTTGAACGTCTCCTGGTTCGCGCCGAGGCTTTCGGTGATGTTGTTGGCCGCGGTCTTGAGCTTGCGCCATGCATAGTGCAGGTCGCCCACCTGGTCGATCTCCTCCTTGGGGATGTCGACGTTGTACTTGATGAGCAGCGCGTACTTCTCTTCGATGGGGCCAAACTCCCAGTCAAGCATTGTCTCCTTCTCGCGGATGGCCGCGAGATAGCCCATGGCGAGCTGCACGTCGTCAAGGTCGTTGAGCTCGCGCTTGAGGTAGCGCGTGTGCTTCTCCATCCACTCGGTCGACTTGGCAAGCTCCAGCTGGGCCTGCGCGTGCAGATTCTTCGCGTATTGCTTCTTCCACGCCTGCGCCTCCTTCGAGAGCGCCGTCTTGAGCGAGCCTGTCTCGAGCGAGAGAGCACCGATGTTGTGCGTCTGCGGGATGCCCAGAATGTCCTGCTCGACGTGATCGTACTTCTTGAGCTCAGTCTCGAAGTCCTCGAGCGTTGGCTCCTTGCTCATGAACGCCTCGTACTCCTTCTTCTTGTTCCCTTTCCACAGGTAGTCGTACTTCGCGAAGGTTTGCAGGTACTCGTAGACCTGTCGCTTGACGCCCTCGAGCGAGCCCGTGAGCAGCAGCACCTGGCGCACCACGTCCTTCTCCCTCGAGACTACGTCGAAGACCTTCTTGCCGCTGCCGTGGCCGTCGTCATTCTCCCACACGTCGAGCTGCTTCGAGCAGACGAGCACGGCGCGCACGCACGAGTTGATCGCCGACTGGATCTCATCGAGCGTCGGGTTCATCTTCGCGCCCGTCGACGTCATCTCGACAAACACCTCAAACAACGGGTTGTCCATGAAGAGGAAGTTGGCGAGCGACTTGGCCGCGACGCGCCCCTTGAGGGTCTCGAGAGAGCCTCGCGTGCAGTCCTGCACCGCCTTGTACGTGGTCGTCGAGAAGTGGTCGGCGAGCTTGGCGATCTCGGTGGCGTCGACCGAGTCGGTGACGTACGAGAGCGGGTAGTCGAGGATCTGCACGATCAGGTCCTTGAAGCCGCGCTCGATCTCGATGTTCTTGGCGGCGAGGATGCCCATCTGCCCGGACGAGAACTTGAGCTGGATGTCGACGAACTTGTCGAGTGGCACCAGGCCACCTTCCGCGCCACCACCCGCCGTGTCGGGCATGTCGACGAGCGGCATCGTGGCGATCATCTGCTGGTTGCGCATGAGACGGTTCGCCATGATGTCCTTGAGCTTGTCCACGAGCTCATTGAAGCGGAGCATCTCGCTGTGGAAGCGCTGCAGGAAGGCGGAGATGTTCATCGAGGTCCAGGTGAGCGTCACGAGCCCCGGGTTGATGACGGCCGTGAGCTCGGCGATGTGCGGCTTGAGCAGCGCCTCGAGAAGCTCGGGCACGTTGGCCATCGTGCGCTCGTACTCGACGAGCGCGTACGAGAGCAGGTTGAAGTGGTGCTTGTACTTGTCCTCCATCATGAGCACCATCTTGGCCGACTCGGGGATCTCGTGCCCGAGGCGCCGCAGGCACTTGGCCTCCTTCATCAGCTCAAGGATCTGGTGGTCGAAGTTGACGTACAGCTTCTCTGTCGTCGGGTGGCGCACGAAGAGCGTCGACTGCAGCCCGCTCTTGGCCGCCTCGATGCCTCGCACCCACGCAAGCTCCCAGAGCGCCTCAAACTCGACCACGGTGCGCGCGATCTTGTTGTACACCTTGACGGCCTTCTTCGAGTCCTTGAGCTCCATGAGCTCCTGGTGGTTGCGGAACTGCTGCATGGGCTGCTCGATGCGCCGCATGAGCTGGCGCGCCCAGAGCACGTTGCCCGTGACCGGCGGCACGTTGCGCGTGAGCGGCGGGTTGTTCTTGAGCTTCTCGTACGTGCGCGAGACGACCTCGAGGTCGCCCAAAAAGTGCTGGAAGATGGTGAGGCGCTTGGACTCGAGGTCGTCCTTGAGGGTGTCGCGCTGCAGCATGTGGCGCAGCTGGTCGAGCAGCAGCATCGCCGCCTCCGTCGAGGTGATGTGCTCGAACGACGAGTTGATGAAGCCCTGCAGCGATGACTCGAGCTCGTGGATGTTGGCGAGGAACTCGAGGTAGTCGCGGTCAAACTGGTTGAGCTGGAAGTCGAAGAGGTCGTACGGCTTGCGCTTGAAGTCGCCCACCATCGAGAAGAAGTTCTTCATCAGGCCGTCCAGGCCCTCGAGGTCCCGCTTGGCCAGGTGGGTGAACTGGTCGACCGTGGTGAACAGGTCGATGAGCTTCTCGATGCGCCGCTGGAAGAGGTTGGACTTGGAGAAGATGATGTTCTCCGAGAACTCGAACTGCTTCGACGAGGGCACCTCCTTGAGCTTGTCGCGCGTCTTCTCGTACTCGGACCGGTACTCGTTGAAGAGCGAGTAGCACACGTTGAGCGACTTGAGCAGCTCGCCAATATCCTGGTCCCAGAGCGCGCCCTTGCTCGTGACCCACTTTCGGCAGTTGACGATCATCTGCGCCGTGATCTTGGTGAAGAGGACGGTCATGCGCTCGGGCGTCGCGTAGTAGCGCGCGATCGCGTGCATCATGCGCAGATTGTTGAGCAGCCCGGAGAGCGAGTCGTGCACGTCGGGCGGCGACGCCATGTACAGAGGATCGATGTACTTGTCCAGCGTGGCGAGGTACTTGACGTTGTCTTTGGCCTCGTTGAGAGCGTCCGTGATCGCGTTGTTGATGACGCGCCACTTTTTGAGCTGACGGCTCTTGCATTGCTGCAGCACAAGCAGCACGATCTGGCACTTCTCCGTCTTGAGGTCGTCCACGATCGAGTTGAGCTTCGTCGCACGCTTCTTCCACCAGTCAAGCTCGGTGCGCGGGCCGATGTCCTCGTCGTCGCCGTCCTTGGGCTGCGCGAGCTCGGGCTCGTTGAGGAGCGCCTCGGTCTCGTCAGTCCAGAGCTTGATGACGCGCTCGAACTCGATCACAAAGTCCGCATTCGCCGCCGCCGCCATCACTGCCGCCGGCTTGGACTCGATGGCAAACTTGTCGTCGGGCGCCTGGAGATTGACGACGAGCTTGAGCTCGCTCAGCGTCTTGTCGAGGCTGTGGGCAAAGCCCTGCGAGTCGCCGATGAGCTTCTTCCGGTGGTCCGCCGTCATCTGTTTCGCGTACCCGAAGCCGTTCGTCGTCATCAGCGGGAAGTAGAGCTCCTTGATCAGAGCGGCCATCGTATCCATCGGGTTGCCATCCTTGCTCGAGATCGACAGCGAGCCAAAGTTGCAATCCATCTCGACGTCCTTCACAGCGACGTTGGGCGCCGTCGAGCGCACGATGTACGAGCACTTGCCCGCGAGCGGCACATCCGAGCCGTCGGTCATGAAGACCACCGGCTCTGCAGAGCCGCCCATGGGCTGGCAGTAGAAGAGCAGCGCCATGCGCGGCTCGTAGCCGGGTGCCTCGGCAGCGGAGAAGAATTCCGTCAAAAAGGTCGCATTGGCTGCCTTGTTGACCATGGCCGGTGTCACGGTAAGCGACGCCGTCGTCAGCTGCGACGCCACAATCTTCGAAATGTACTTGAAGCGTGGATCATCTTTGATCGACATCTTGCTGCCGGCGCGTGCTCTTCGTCAAAGGACGAAGACCGCGCGGTCCGGGGGTCGCGTGAGCCTGCACAAGGATCACGTGCGGGTCGGGATCATCACGGGGCGCGGGGTCGGGCTGGGGGCGCAGGGCAATGCGCTACGCGCGCGCGCGCGCGAGCTGGAAGGCAATTGCGAACCAGGGGCAGCACGACGGCCAGCAAAAAAGCACTGAGGAGGCAACGGTGGTGGTTTTCTTATATCTTGTGGGAAAACTGAGGGCAAAATGTGTCGGAGAGAGAATAAAACTCCATTTGGGAGATTTGTCTGTCTCGGGACTGGTGTGAATGATGTAATGACAATCCCACTGACCAAGACTACAACCTGACATTTTGATTTGACTGACGTGTACTGCCTCTGATCTGCACCTCTGATCGTCTGCGCTGAAGATGTGACGTGTGTTGGTCACAGTGCGACACTGCGTTCTGGTCACCGCGCGGCGCTGTGTTGGTCACCAAGCGGCGCGGGATCGGCCTTCAAGGCCAACACGCGGCGCACACGTGGACCGGAGCTCACCGAGATTGCATCTGAGCTCTCCAGCTCGGACGCTCAGGCGGAGGCCCCAGCTGGAACGAGGGCACCGACGAGGGCACCGACGAGGGAACAGCCGATGGAACAGTCACGGGAGAGAGCCATTCTCCCGCGCTCTCTCCCGTGGGCGTTGAAGCGGTAGGCGCCGCGGCTGCGGTGGCGTGCACCGTGGCGGCGGAGGCGAGCGCCTTGATGGCCGCGGCCTCAAACACGCTCGGGCGGCTGCTGTACGCATACGGAGTCACGGAACGTTCCGTCGGCGGCTTCGGAGGGCCCATGGAGGCCTCCCTCGTGGGCGCCCACGACGACGCTCCGCCACTGGATGGCTTAGATGAGCCCTGCTGCTGCTCCGCTCTCCACCGACCTAGCGGTGAATCGACAAGCGGCGGCGTGGTGCTCGCGTTCCCGCTCACGCTCCCGTCGACGCCGACCCTCGAGCCGACCCACGGCAAACGCTCGCCCGCGGCCCCGGCCCTCCCCCCGCCGCCTCGCCCTCCCCGCTGCTGCTGCGCCCTCCACCGTCCGAGGGGCGAGTCGGCCCAATTGCCTTCCTCATCAGCCGATTTGGGCCCGGCCCAATTGCCTTCCTCATCAGCCGAGTTGGGCCCGTTGGACCGACTGAGCTCTCCGCGCCATGGCGAGCGCCGCGGCGAGGCCGAGCTCGGGCGCAATCTCGGCGAGCTCGAGCGCGAATTCCACGCGCCCTCCGTCATGTGGATGTGCTCGCGGCGCACCTCGGCTACCTTCATGTGCATATCGACGTTCTCGTGGGCAAGCTCGCTCATACGCACCTCGAGATCTGTTTGCCCCCCCTCCAAGAAATCCACGTACGCGTTCAACGCCGACATACGGCTCCGTGCCACCCGCAGCCTCTCGACCGCGTCCGCCTTCTCCTTCAGAGCCTTGGCTGCCTGATGCTCCGCCTTCGTGGTAATGGCGAGGGCCTTCTGGGCTTTCGACACCGACCGCCGGTCTTGATCCATTTCCCAGACGAGCTCGCCCAGTTCGGGGCTCAGCAAAGCTTTCTGGACCGCTCGGAATGATAGTGAAACCTCGCCCTTGCCAATGGCAAACTCCAGCAGCGCTCGGAAGAGCAGGTCCGCGTCTTCGAGGCACAAGGGCACGCCGATGGCCTGCAGCGAAGTCCACAGCTCATGGCGCGTGATGGCACCGTCCAGGTTGCCGTCCAGCGTCGAGAAGAGCGAGCGCACAGGGGCTCTGTGCCTCTTGAGCAGCATCCTGAGCTTCTTGGGCAGCAGTTCGATCCGGCCCCGGCTGAGCTCATCGACTTCAGAGTGATCGAGTGGCACATATAGCGGTGGGCCTGGGCCCCTGGGCACGTGGGCGAGCGCCCTTTGGAGGCCGCCCCTGGGCGAGCTCGTGCTCGCGCTATTCGAACGTGCGCGCGACATATTTGGAAGCACCACGAGGCGTGGGTCAACGCACGCGCGCTACACCTCGACGTGCTCGATCGGCATTTTGCGACGCCGGTAAATCAGTTACGAAAACAGAACGGTTTTTTCATCCGTGCGAACCTCGAATCCCAACATGCCGCAAGCAAGCACGCGAATACTGGGCGGATTGATGAGACAATTGAAGTGTGGCGTAGTGTGGCGGTTACAAAAATGCTCAGCCATCCACTTGTTCAACCTCCGTGGGGCCCTGGCCCGGGTCGCAAGGCAGACTGGTCGGCAAGGAGGACTCCGCCTTGCCAGGAAGTGCCGCCCGCCGAGCGGCAGCATATCGCTCACGCAGTGCGGCAAGCATATCCGGCGGGGGCTGCGCCGCCACATCCCCAACCAGAGCGGGTGCCGACGGAGGGACTTGCGAAGCAGATGCCGCCTCTGCCTCCCTGGCGGCGGGGGCGCAGTGTGCAGAGGGCGGTAGCGGCGGCGGCGTTTGTGGCAGCGGTGCTGGCGGCGGCACTGAGCTGACTGGCGAGGCGCTCGATATGGCGCTCGTCGACGGCAGGAGCGCCTCTGTGGGAGGGGCGCCGGGGCCGTCGGAGCTGCGGCGGAGAGGGGAGCTGGCGGGCGAAGAGGGCTGTGAATAGGGCTGTGAAAGGAGGCTAGGGGAGCTGGCGGGCGAAGGGTCGGCTCGAGAAGCGCCGAGGGTCGGCTGCGCGTCCGAGGGCACGAGAAGCGCCGAGCTGAGCGCCGAGCGGTGCGACGTCGCGAGGGGTGACGAGCGGATGGGCGAGGAGGGCTGTGAATAAGGGTGTGAAAGGAGGCGAGGGGAGGTGACGGGGGACGAGGCGCGGGGAGGGAAGGCCGGGGCGAGCGCCGGCGCTGGC